>PVKA01002542.1:14233-123462 GCA_004027165.1 Ctenomys sociabilis | reverse complement strand
TATTTTTTTCTTAAATTTAATTTTCTGGTCATGAGACTACAGTGTGCATGATCTACAGCTTTGGGCTTTCATCACTGACTTCTCAGATACAGGCTTATGGTTGCAAAGGAGAACTTAATGATTTTATCAGATTTACACACTAAGCAAGAAATTCTACTATTCACATATTTATAGCTTATTAGGGCATTTTGTCATAAACACAGGCCACATATGGATGCACCAACTGTATATTACTCAACATGGTGTGTCAGACACACTGTTTTAGAGTTCATTTGTTTTAGCCTTGTTGCACAGGAGTCCCCAAACTATAGACTATTTTTCTGTTCAAAAGAAAAAAGTAGCTTTCTTTTTATTTTAGTGGTATATGTTATTTTCATTAGCATTGCTCTTACAAGGAGCAGTGACTGTAGTAGACAATATTGTAGCTCAGTAGACTTGGTGAATATGCAAACTTACTATCAAGTGGCCTCAAAAAAGTGAAAAGGTAGAACACGCTAGTAGCCCTTAACCTCTTTTGTAGGAAACCAACAAGAAGCCATTATTATTGTGGCAATCATTCATCAGTTAAACATCAAAGCTTTATGTTATATAAGAATACACAAAAAACCCTATTGTTATTCATGTGACATTGACTTTGTTCTGAAATTTCAGCAATTCCAGATGAACAGTGTATGTCTTGTAAATTAATGTTTAAAGTAGTTTTGTTCTTACAGAAAGTGTCAATTGTCAGGATACTTATAGCACTTTATTCTAAAAATGAAATGATAAGCCAAATACATTGGCTTACATAGTTTCACTTGGAAAATATTTAAATATATTTGGTTCATTTAAAACATAATTATCTAAAGAAAGCATAATGCTAATCAAAGCAGACCTGGAGTTCTGTTCTAAGATGCTGTTGCTCACAATGAATAGGAACACAGGACTTCTCTTCCTTAGCTCTTCCTTAGCTCTGTTTTGTTAGTAACAGTGCATAGGTGACATGTTTGTCACATAGGGAATTGTAAATAAGTACATAGGGTCTTTTCTCGTTTTGGTCTTCCATAGCAGTTTATTGTCTTTGTGCAGTTGACTAATCATAAAATAAAATTTTAAAAATCCTGTAGCAGATTTCAATTACAATAAGCTTATAGTGGTATACACCAAATAAAATCAAATATGTGAAAATAAAAATAAAAATAATATTTAATTTATAAACCTGTGCTACTTGGCCACATTTATGAGTAAATGATATTAAAACCCCTGGTATTATTCTATAAAACAAAAATTTCAAAGTTTTCATAGAAAATTCACTGAGAGACTTTTAAGTGGTGAATTCTCCTATCTATTCATAGATATTGATTTCTGAGAAATTTCAAACTCATAAAATTATCCAGAATTTCATATAACTCATATCTCAGGTGAATGCATTGATATAGTAATTATAAAAATACATGTGTTGATCTTCATCCAATACGCTAAAAATTATGAAGCAGTTCTACAATTCATAATACAATTTCAAGGTAAAGTTTCATTAAATTTCTTTGTAATATCATTCTGCATTAAAATATTCATTTAGCTATCATAGTCAATTATTCTATAATAACCATAGAACATAAAGTATATATATATATATATATATATATAGCTATAATACTTAACATCATTTAATTATTAATTATAAATTTTTATGGAAACTGACTACATTTAACCATTATTTGTATTCATTATGTCCTGTAAAGTCACAGAAAAACTGAATTAGCAAGTATTGAATCATTCTCCTGAGAAAAAATTCAGTATTAACTTCCATTAAGCCTTTGGTCATGACTTTACCATTAATCAATTTAAATGTTCTTTGTTTTTAAGGACATCTTCGTTATTGTAATTACTTAAGAAATGGTATTGAAATCACTATAATTGATTCCTGAATGAAAATTATCTAAGATGTTAATCTGCAAAGTACATTATGTTTTTCTTGTAGTTTAGGAGTCGTAGACACTGAAATGCCTTATGAAAAACAAAACAGTAAAGTACAACACAAAAATGTAGTGAATAGATCATGTAAAGGATGTGTTTCTATTTTGAGAAATTAAATAAGAGAAAACATGGCCAATGCTTTGCTATAGCAGGCAACAAGTATAGCCAGTGCCTAAACTTTTTGCTTGCTTGAGCACAGTCATGTCCATGAATAACTGGAAAATTTTAGAGCCTAAAGTTACTTTCTGAAAGTGAACTCCCAAATACAAAATATACCCTTAAGGAGGATTACCTCTGTATGCTACACACAATATTGCAACTGCTAAGACAAAGTCCAGTAAAACGGATCCACTCCCTTAGGAAGTTTTATTTTTTCAGTACAAAATATGGGAAATACTGAAAGTCACAAATGTGTTGCAATTTATTTTCCTCATTCTTCACACAAATAATTATTAATTCTTGGCTGTGCATTATGACTGTCATATTTGGTGAAGGTATGGAAGAGATCAAATAAAATTGTGGTTCTTGGTGACCTCACGGACCCTACTCAGTGTCACAAAAGCACTAGTTGTGTGATGGAAAGAATCAAAACATGCAGGGTACAATTAGAACACAGAAAACCAGCGTCCATCATAGACTTACAGTGTAATGTGGTGGTGGGCAGGTCTCCAAGGGAAAATTCTGTGACTATAATTTTATAAATAATATTGATCAGGAAACATGAATTATATGAAAATATCTATCTAGTGAGTACTAAAAAGGAGCATATTTTAGTTTAGCACTTGATAGTAGAGATTGAAAAAAGCTAACATGAGGGAAAAATGACTAACTACAGGAGTGAAAGGGAAAGACATAAATTAATGTAAAAATATAAACTGAAACAAGAGCATATAAGGCATTAAATTTATTTGATAAATTTATCTGTGTTTACTATGAGCAAGAAAAGCAGTGAGAATAAAGGAAAAATGATGGAAATTTATCCACAATGATAATTTGGCTTCAGCTCTCAGAATATGGATGATAGCCCAATAAATCAGGTGAACTTTAGGAACTGTTCTGGTGATTCTAATAAGATGACATGAGGTGTCCTGAGATCTGGCATTGACAGTAAAGACCAAGATCCATTAATTAATTTAAAGGCTATTTAGAACTTGGAGTGAACCAGAGTTGGTGACTGATTAGATGGTGATTGATTAGTTGGTGATTGATTAGTTGGCGATGGATTAGATCATTGGCAGAAAGATTCTGCCTGTCATTCTCAGAATTGTGCTTGAAGGAAGCAGGGTTACAGCATCAGATAATATCCCCATCTGTACAAATAGGAGATAGAATTGCTTACTGCTAAAAATAGCTCACTTACTGAAAAGAGCAAAGTCCCAAGTATGTATTACTCTGTGCTCATGCAACTAACTCAGAGTGCAGGTATCCAGCTGTGTGGCCATGAATCCCCACTGGAAATCTAAGGGTCATGAAGAGCTGCTCTGAGCCTGAAGTGCTGGCTGCATCTTCTGCCTTTGTCTTTTACCCAAGAGTTGTCTATCATCTACAAAGATGCATGAAATAGCAATAGACTAATTTGATAGGGTACAAATAGGGTAAATTCAAAAAACCTTCAAGTTTAGAATGATGACTAAATTAGAGGGTCAAGAATAATTTCATAGCTGCTGTTGGAGGTAACGGAAAATCATTAAGGGAGGGGACATAGGATGGAGAATAAACATAATTTTAAATGAAAGAAGACATATTCTAGAAATAGTGAATTTTACTGATATAGGCATATACAAAAATATAAACTTAACAGAGCGTTGGGCATTTAGATATATAGACAAGTAAGATACATCTTTTTTAAGGTAAAATTCTCCATATAGAATATATGTACATGGCTGTGTTCGTGTTCATGTGCTGCTAATATATTCGCAATACGTTTCCATGTTATCTAAAACATTCAGTGAAACCTTTCTTCCTTCTTTTCTTTTGATATGCTTTTATAATTCATCCAATTATCATGGCTTTTATTACAAAATAGGAAAAGAAAGTAAGGTAAACTGTTTGATCAATGAGAATCTCATACTGTAAAACTGCATTCAGGTTAAAATCTCAGAGTATATTTAAAGCTACCCAATGCCACTGAGAATCAACCTAATTCTTACCTGTTCTGTTCTATATCCACATTTTATTGTCTGTATAACCTACGAAAAAATCTTCAAAACACAACTGTGTCTTTCAATATGTTATGTTTTTGTTAGGAAATATATAACATTCAATAATAATATGCATAACACAATAGTTGTAGTGAAAAAGTAAATAGTAACTTGGTGAGGAAATTTTACAATAAAGTAACTTATTAGTAAAATTTCTAATTCTATTTCTTTCAAAATATCAGCACAACTGTAACTAACAATCTTCCATGGTATTTATTTTCCACAGGATTTAATTTTCAGTATGAAAACATAATTATCAATGGAAATAATACCTTAAATACTGAAATTAATATCCTTAGAAGTAGATTATCTTATCTATCAATTGTACTCTACCATCTATCATCTATTCAAACAAGAAGACAATATTCTTCACTAGGTATTTTAACCTCTATGCACGAACTGTCAAAAAGAAAAGACTTAAACATGTAGCTAGATAAATCAAACAAATCAGGAGATAACAAACTCTTATAAGGCTGATGTTTACATTTATTTTGGTAGCTAATGGAAGGTAAATACTTTGATGTGCAATCTGAGAAACTGAATTTTTATATTAAATTAAATGGAAAACCACATGGCTGAAGTAACTATACATATAATTTAAGAGTGCATTTCTATTAACTTTAAGAAATAGTTAGTTTTTGCAATGTCAAAATTTCTAAATAAGTTATTCCATTGATAAAATCATTGATATTTCTGTCTTATTTTCACAAGTCACCAGAGCTATGGAACTTCTTGTCTATCTGTTTTACTTCATTTGGGCTGCCTAATTTAAGAGTCAATTAACAATTAAATGGCCAAAGTATAGATGACCAATAGAAATTTAAGTAAACATACATACTTTTTTCTTTATGGAAAAGACTTTATACACTTAATCTAAGCAATAGAATTAATTCCTCTTAAGTGCAAACTTATTTCTTTAATTAGGAAAAAATCTTTTCAAATAAGACAACACAGTATTTTTAAAGATATTTTATATAGATTCATTTTTATTTTCTTCTAATTAAACAAAAATGAAAATAAAGAATAAAATAATGTGTAAGAGAAGTACATACATCATATTTGATTGCACATATGGAATTTATGAGCTCAGTAGGACAGTTACAATAATTAATATATTGCATATTGTCTTTGTAGTAGTTATCTATAGTATGAGATGCAAACATGACCTCTTGTCTAAACACTATTAGTTCAAAATTTTCTTCTCATTGAACTAAAAGAATGCAGCTTTATATCTGTGCTATTTTGTATAATATATATATATATTTTTTTCACTACAAAGTGGTTCTCTATGTATAGCCCCCTTTTTTGTTTACTTTAGTCAGTGATGTGTAATACTGTAATGGCAGTATTTCACTGCCATTCATATATTGTAGGTGCATCAATTCAGTGAAATAATCCAGTATAGTTCAGTAGTCTATAAGAGTAGTGGGTTATCCACATGACTGGCAATGTCAGAAGTTGTTGACTTGAGCCTTTTACAGCTCAGCATATTAATATGGCTTTACATTTATACCTCATTTTTATACTTTTTTGCCGGATGATTAAGACCAAGATAAAGCAAGACCTACAAAACAAGAAATGTAACTTTTGTATCTGTTTTCAGTCAGATCTCCTCAGGACTTATCCTGAAACCCTGTACAACAGTTTGTAGCTCTTTCATCAGTGTCAGTCATGTGGATCAGTCATGGCCTTTGCTTGACCAATTTGCTCTCCGTGAAAGCTTGAGAGAATGTTTTCTCCCTAGATGACTGCTTAGGCCCACTGTGTGCTGTCGATCACTTTCTTCTGTTGCCCCATAATCTCCTTGAACAGAGAATTTGGGACACTACTGAGTTACAGAATGCTACAGTACAGGTTCTCTTACATTTTAAATATTTTTGGCCTATTAGTCCGTTAATCTTTATGTTTGATAATTAGCTTTCTATGAATATATAAATTAAATAAACTAACTGTATGCCAACCCCCACCAAAAAAAAAATAGGTCTCATTAAAAAAAAAGGAATTTCAGAGAAAGCAAGAATACAATGGGAATTGAACTGTGTTATGTACATATGCTGATCCCTCACAATGAATGTAGACATTATGTGCTGTAAATATTTACTAATAAAAAGAAAGTGGCAAAAACTAAAAGAAAAAAATAAGAAAATTTGCAAAATGCTATTTAAAATTTTTTTTATTCCAAGAAATATCAGTGCTTAAGACACTAACACACACAATAAATAAAATTTAGTTCTATTATACATGAAGAAAACATATTCTGAGTAACACTTCGCTTAGTTACTTGCTGAGAGGTAAAATCTAACACCACTGTTGGAAGACAGATGACTTAAGCACTCATATTTCAGGTACCAATTCATCACAATGTCCAATTATACAGTTGTTAGGATTGTCCCTTCAGGGCATGCTTATCAAACTTGAAGATGTAAAATCATCTGAATGTAAAATTCAGACTATCCCAGTGACCTTTGCTAGTTAGATGGAAAATTAAGACAAATGATATTCAAGAAGAATATATACATTAGATTTAACCTTGACTATCAATTACATGCAAAATACTGTGCAGTATGGAAGGGCTTTTAATTGTACAATTAATAAAATGCAAAATTTATTGAAAATTATTGTTTATAAACCATTAACTTAAAAATATTATAGAATAGAACCAAAAAATGGAAAGTAATATACTACATAGCAACTTAAAGAAGTTTTGGGCTGGGGAGATTGCTCTGTGGTCTAAAGGCCTGCCTGGCAGGCTCAAGGACCGAAGTGCAATCCCTGGTACTGCATGGCATGCCAGTCCCGAAACCCCAGGTGTGCTATGCAGGCCTCAAAAATGGGGGTGGTGGTGCATACCTGTAATCCCAGCACTGGAATGGTTGAGACAAGAGGATTGGTACGAGTCTGAGCTGCATAGCAAGATCTTATACCAAATAAGTAAATAAATAAATATTTTATGAACATATTTTAAAAAGGAGGTTTCAAGGACAAAACTTGCAGAGATCAATTTATGTACTTTTTATTAGACAATGTTTGAAATTCTGTGTCCATTTTGCATATCCCATTTCAACATTATTCTTGATATTCCAGAGGGAATTAAGGCAGAATGAACAAAACCACATGATAATTACAAGTTATGTCATGATGAGAAAATAAGGTCAATAGGATTTTCATGTCATAGAGAAAAGCACTGGAAACCATATACCATGCATCACTTGCAAGTGGATGCGTACTCTGGGGAATAATAGAGGAGCAAAATGCATTTAAATTTAATTATAATTGCAATTGAATTTTAAAAAGAGGATTCTGTTTATTCATTTAGGGAAAGTTTTCTAAAATTCAGTCCTCTGCAATAATGAAATTGGAAATTTCCTGAGGTGCCTTTCACCTTTAAATGAATATAGGCAATATGAAATTGCCTGGGATATTGAAGTAGAGATATTCAATTTCTGAAGGAGATAAAATTGATAGTTTAGTTCCCATTTAAGTCTCAACTCTATTAAATCTTTGGGAAGAATTTGTTAGTGATTTTTTCCCATGCAAAATTCCTTGCTTTATACTGTATTTTGCAAATGTTAGATATAGACTTTTACCACTATAATCCATTAGTCTGTAAATAAATAATTATTGATCAATTCACCTAGTTATGTAAGCAATGATTATACATCTGCAAGCTACATCAAGCTAAAACACTGTTTGAAATTTAATATATATAGTATTTGTGACATTCTTCCTATTTAAATTGGGAATAAATATTTCTTTTTTTATTTTAGGACAGGGTGTACAGTGTATCACTGCATAGATAGGACTCTTAGTGATCCTCCTCTTTGCAGCCACTTAAATGCGAGATTACAGGCACATGCCACCACACCCAGGCTCATTTGCTACATTAGCACACCCTAGGGGGCGGGGCCAGCATGACTGACCCAGGATTGAACCCCTGGCCCCTGTGTCTGCCTAAGCAAGTTCTTTAATCCACTGAACTGTTTGGCCAGTCCTAATATTTCATTGTTGTCTCAGTTATTTTTCTTTCCTTGCTGGGGCAAAATACACCACACTCTAAATTAAGGAAGGAAAAGTTTATTTATCTCACATTTGGTGGAGTTTTCCTTGCATACTCGGCTTGCTCCAAGGCAGAGGAGCAACATTCATGGCTGCAGAAAACAGCCAAAAGCAAAGTGATGGGCAGAAGATAGAACAGCAGAGATAAGCCTCTTTTCCCTTCTTACATTGCAATGCAAATTAACCACCCTAGGACAGAAATACTTCTCACATGTATAATACAAAAGCAGGTTGAAGAAATAATCACAAACTCTAGAAACTATGTTTTGGAAGGACACCTAGACACAAACAAAACCAACTGTGTTTGTATATTTTATGAATAAATTATATGACAAACAATATAATGACCAAATCTTAGGTTCCCAGGCACCCACTGGACCTCTGAGGACCAAACCCAAGCCCGCCATGTGAGTGAGAACTTCCACCACACTCTGAGGACCTCTCCAGACCTGCTTAAGCCCAGGCCATGTGAGTGTGAGGGAGAGCTTCTGCACTCCCCTGTACCCACTGAAACTTTCTGGACCAAGCCCAAGCCTGCTGCATGAGTTAGAACTTTCTTCATGCTCTCAGAACCCCTGGCCCTCCACAGCCAGCCTAAGCCAGCCTTGTGAGTGAGAACTACCGCCACACTCTCGGGACCCTCCCGATCTGAACAGGCTGAGGCCCCGTAAGTGTAGGAGAAAGCTTCTGCATTCTCATGTGCATCCTGGACCCCTCCAGACTCAGCCCAGGATGGTCATTCAGGCCTGAGGTGAAACTCTGCAGCTGAAGTACTTGCAGAGAGACTAGGGACCAAAAACACACAGCTAATCAGGAGAAGAACATCTTGCCAGAGGGGGACAAGAAGTTTATGTCCAAGGTTGCAGCAGGAAGGAATGAGTACAGTGGCCAGAGCCAAGCCAGGTACAGCTGGATGAACTCAAACTTGGTAGGTCTGTACCCAAATTTTAGTAGGTGCTAAGGTTATAACAGCACCAAAGCTCTACACCAAAGGTCAGAGGACAGTGCTATACAAAATGACAAAGCAAAGGAGCAAATGCAATTTTAGGTCCCAAGCCCATCCAGAAAAGTGCAGAGGACACTAGCACAGTGTAAATGTCAGAATTAATAGTGCTTGAAGTAAAGAAACAATAGCAGAAAAGTATAGAGAATCTCAGAACAGAATTAATCTCTGAAATAAAAACAAAGCAATCTCTTAAATAATATCATCTGAAGTAAAGAAACAATAGCAGAAAGGTATAGAGGAACTCAGATCACAATTATTCTCTAAAATAAAAAAAATTAGATCAGAAATCATTGCTTAAGTAAAAGAATTAATGACTGTTTCTCAAGACACTGGTAAAAGAGAAAATAGAGGGGATTAGAAAAACAATAGATTCATTGAATGAGCAATACAGGAATGAAATAGATTGCAATAAGCAGACGTCAAAGAGATACAGAGGAACTTAAAATTTCAATCATAAGTTTGCAAAATCATTTAAGGGAAAGTGAAGATAGTTTCAGATCTTGAAAATGCTGTCACAGCTAGCTAAAAGCTGAGAAAAGATATAAAAGGAACAAGGATGCAAGAAAAAAATAATTCTTCATCTTCAAGATGATGCAAAGATGAACAACGTGAGACTAATAAGCATCAATGAGAGTGAACACCAATAGATAAATAACATGTTGAGCATAAATGAATACATCTAAATTATACCATCAATAATTGGACTAAATTAACCAATTAGAAGAAACAAAGTGGCACAGTGGACTACTACATCCCAAGCACCTCAGAGAAAAGCATGCACAGCAATTCTGTTCTTATACAGTCTCATCTTCAAACCAAGAATGATCAAACTAAATAAAGAAGGCCACTATACAGTGGTTAGGGGAAAAATTCAAGAGGAAAATCTAACACTCATAAACATACACACACCAAACATGGGAGTGCCCAACTATATATAAAACCAATCTTAACAGACACGAAAAATCTTATATCCAATACCACGATTTTAACAGGAGACCTTAATACCTTCTTATCCTAAAAAGATAGGTGAAGCAGAATGAAAATTAGTAAAGAAGTAGCAGAACTGAACCAGAGCTTGGAACAAATGGACTTAATGGACACATACCCAGTGTTCCACCCAACCATAGACTCACATGGGTCCTTTTCTAAAACAGATAATATACTAGTCCATAGGTAATACTTAAGCATATGCAAGAAAACAGAAATTAGCTCATGCATATTATGTGACCGCAGTGCAATGAAACTGGAAATAAATGACAAAAAAAGAAAAACCATCTAAATACATGGAAATTAAACAGCATCCTACTCAGCAATCAACAGGTCACAGATGAAATTAAACAAGAACTTCAACACTATCTACAATTCAATGATAATTCAAGCACATATTGTAAGAATTTATTAAATGTGATGAAAGAAGTTGTTAGTTCTCAATTTATAGCTATGAAGTCACACATCAGGAAAACAGAATAGAAACAAATAATTCCTTAATGTTGCACCTCCAACATCTAGAAAAGGAAGAGCAAACTAAACCCAGAGCCCAAAGATGGGAAGAAATCATAAAGATTAGAGCAGAAATTAATTCAGTTGAGAAGAAGAAAACAGTTCAAAGAACTAACGAATCAAAAAGTTGGTTCTTTGAAAGATTAAATAAAACTGATAATCCCCTACCTAGCCTCATCAAAAAGAGGAAAGAAAAATTTCAAATACAAGCAATAAAGAATGAAAAGAATGTGACTACCACAGAATCAGTGGAAATTAAAATGATTGTCAATAGCTACTTTCAGAATCTTTACTCTGATAGAATAGAAGACACAGAAGAAATGGACAGATTGCTAGAAAGGTACAAATGACCAAAATTGAATAAGGAAGATTAAAAACTCTGAATAACAGACAATGAAATATAAAATATAATTTAAAAAAAAACCTGCCAACAAACAGAAGTCCAGTTTCTGATGGTTTCACAGCTGAATTCTACAAGAAATCTACAGAAGATATAGTCCCTATACTCCTGAAACTCTTCAGTGGAATTGAAAAGGAAGCAATCCTCCCAAAATCATTCTTGGAGGCAAGTATTGTGCTGACACCAAAACCAGGGAAAGAAACAGCTACAAAAGAGAACTACAGTCCAGTTTCCCTCAAGAATATAGATGCAAATATCAACAACAAAATTCTAGCAAGTAGAATACAGCAAATCATCAAGAAGATTATACACCAAGTCCCAGGTTGGATTCATCCCAGGGACACAAGGATTCATCCCAGGGATGCAAGGATAGTCGCAAATCTATAAATGTAATACACTATATCCATAAAGCCAATTCTAAAAACTACATGATCATCTAAATTGATGCAGAAAAAAAGCTTGTCTTAAAGTCCAACACTCATTCCTGTTCAACATCCTACAGAAAATTGGAATAGATGGCCTCTACTTCAATCTGATAAAAGCCATCTATCACAAACGAGTGGCTAATATAATTTTAAGTGGAAAAATATTGAGAACTTTTACCCTCGGATCTGGTACAAGATAAAGATGACCTCTATCACCACTGCTATTCAGTATAGATCTGAAATCATTAGCTAGAGCCATTACACAAGACAGAAAGAGAGAAAAAAGGAATAAGATTAGGTAAGGAAGAAGATAAAATATTACTATTTGCAGGTGACATGATACTTTACTTGAAGACCCAAAAAACTCCACCAAGAAGCTACTAGAATTAATACAGAAATTCAGTAGCATAACAGGACACAAAGTCAATACCCAAAAGTCAATAGCATTTCTCTACTCAGATAACAAACAAGCTGAGAGAGAAATAAAAAAAACAATGCCTTTTATAAGAAAACCATAGAAAATGAAATACCTTGGAATTTGTCTAACTAAAAAAGTCAAAGGTATTTTCAAGGAAATTTATAGTAGTTTGGAAAAAGAGATCATAGAGGATTTCAGAAAATGAATGACATTCCCTGCTCATGGATAGGAAGAACCAACATCTTGAAGATGGCCATATTCCCAAAATTGCTGTACAGATTAAATGCCATCCCTATCAAACTGCCACCAACATACCTCCCAGACATAGAGAAATTGTTCCTAAGATTTATTTGGAAGCACAAAAGACCTAGAATAGCAAAGACATTCCTGGGCAACAACGACAAGGCAGAAGGCATTACAATTCCTGACTTAAAATTATAGTACAAAGCTACTGTGATAAAACAATAATGGTACTGTCAAAAAAAAAATAGACCTGATGATCAATGGAAGAGATTAGAAGACAAAGAAGACTACAAACACACTCAGCCACCTATCTTTGACAAAGTGGCCAAAACATGCTCAATTGAATAATGATAGCCTCTTTAACAAATGGTGCTGGAGCAAGATCTGCACTAATGGTGGTTGGACAGGATATTATGTCGGCTTCTAGTACTATGGCCATCCACTAGGAAAGTAATTATTGAATTTTTGATATAATTCAGGTATAAAAAATAAGATAAGTAAGCAGCTACACTCTTAATTTGCTGATAAGAGACATATGCTATAATAATATCTGTAAATATAATATCATGTATGTACCTTGTACATACCAAAACGTTATGAAAACTGTTTGCAATGTATTAATTTATTGAATCTGTCTTGTTAAGTTGCTTGAAACTGTCTGATTGATATTTGTACTTCAATAAAATAAAAAATAAATTTAAAAAAAATGGTGCTGGAAAAACTGGCTATCTACATGCTGAAAACTAAAACTTGACCTAGGTCTATCACCATGCACTAAGATCAAGTCAAAATGGATTAAAGATCTAAACATTAAAACAGAAACACTAAGTCTCCTGGACGAGAAAATAGGAAGAATTCTTGAGACATAGGGCTAGGCATTGAGTTCATGAACAAAAATTAAAGCGCTTAAGTAATAATTGAAAGAATTAACCATTGGGACCTCCTCGTATTGAGAAGTTTTTGCACATGAAAATAAATTCCGAACAAAGTGAAAAGACAACCCACAAATTTTGAAAAATCTTAACTGATAAGCACTCAGTGTTCTGCTTTCTAGAATTTATAAAGAACTCTAAAACATAGGGTCCCTAAATTTAAAGACCCAATTCAAAAATGGGCATCCAAGATGAACACACATTTCTCAGAGGAAGAAATTAAAGAAGTGAATAGACATATGAAAAATGCTCCACATCCCTAGCCATCTATGAAATGCAAATTAAAACAACATTGAGGTAGCCTCTCATCCCAGAAAGAATGGCTATCTTAAATAAATCAACTAACAACAAATGTTGGAGAAGCTGTGGGGGAAAAGAAACCATTCTCCACTGCGGGTGGCAATGTAGACTGGTGCAATCATTATGAAAAAACAGTGTGGAGAGTTCTTAAAAAACTAGGACTGGAAATCTCAGTCAAGCCAGCTATCCCCCTATTGAGAATTTTCCTGGAGTAACTGAAAACTTCATAGCATAGTATTATATCTGTATCTATGTTCACAACAACACAATTAGTGATAGCTACATCTTGTAAACAACGAAGTTGCCCATCATCTGATGAATGGATGAAGACGATGTGGCATTTTTATGCAATGGAATATTATTCAGCTATAAAAAATGATAAACTTGAAGCATTTATATTTAAGAGGACACCACTTGAAGATATCGTCATAAGTGAAATAAAACAGAGCCTCATGTGTGAACATTGTATAGTCTCCCTAGTATAAGAACTCAAAAGAAAGAATACAGACAAAAGATACAACACAATTAAAAAGAAAATGAGAACTTGAAGATTAGCCAAGGGAGAAAGGGCAATGAGAAAAGCTAGGAAACATGAGCAGGGGCAAAACCATACATTTATACATGCAAGATGTGTAAGGCAATGATCTTGAGAAACATCAGCAGAATATTGAAACTAGCAGTTAATTGATAGGATTCTTACCATGGCTAACTATACATGCTGATACCTGTGAACTAAACAATTGCATTGAAGATAGTAATGTATAATAGTAGGGTCATGCTTGGAATACCTGTCATTCTGGTCTTCTAAATATGTACTGGTTATCATGACATACAGTCATTGCCATAGTGTCTGTCAAGTAAATATTTGATAAAAAGGGTAAAAAATGAAAAAAAAGATACAAGAAAAAAATGTCACAGGATTGTCCTGCTACAGTGCTGTTAGATTACTAAATCTCTGTGTAAAAATATGTTATTATTTATTTCAATATTTACAAATATTTTCTTTTTAAATGTTTTTCTTCATATTCTGTAGGGACTATAAGTTTAACATATCAATACTTGATGGGAGATACCTGTTCCTTGTTATGCCTAAGATATTTGACATTTACACAGACAGTGAGGGTAAATCAAACTGCACATTTTGTACGGTAATAGTGGAGGATCAACAACCTAAGGTTCTGGACAAAAAATTCGAGAAAATAAGGGCTGCAAGGACAGCCAACATTTTGGTCCCAACCTTTCAAGGTCAGTGAAGACTCAAGATATAGAAGAATCTATGCTGTAATATACTGTAACTCAATTATGTCCCAAATTTTCTGATCGAGGAGATTATGGGGCCACAGAGGAATGTGATCGTTGATGAAGAGTGTGCCTAAGGAAAGTCACATGGAGAGAAAACATTCTCTCAGGATTTCACAGAGAGCAAATTGGTCTAGCAATGGCCATGACTCATCCACATGGCTGACACTGACAAAGAATACATAAAGTATGAGATAGGGTTTCAAGCCAAATCCTGAAGAGACTGGACTGATCTCATTACATACCAAAGTTGCATTTCTTGTTATACAGGTCTTTTTTATTTTTGTCTTCACCATCCAACAGAAAAGTATAAACACAAAGTATAAAAAATAAAACCATATTAATAAGCTGAGCTGTAGGAGCCTCAAGTCCACAACTTCTGACATTGCCAGTCCTCTGGATAACCCAGGACTATGATGGACTACTGGACTGCATTGGAATATTTTTCTGTATTCACACACCAACAATATTTAAATGACAATGTAATACCCTTCTCTGACAAACCCAAGCAAAAAATGGGATACAAAAGAATGACATTTTCATATTCGTAGATTCAAATTAGTTAGGATAGACATATAGCTCCATTCTCTTAATTCAGTGATTAAAAAGATTTGTTCTAATACTGTCTGTGGACAGAATATCATGTCTGCATCTTGTACAATGAATAACCACTAAGACAACAATAGGAAAGGTATTTATGTTTGAAACTGTCCTACTAATTGGTTTTGAAACTATCTTGTTATTGCTTCTCAATAACATTATTAAGATAAAAAACAACAATAAATACAGATGCAGCCTTTCAAAATTATCTTTGAGATTTTTTTACAGTCTTAATAGCAATGCAAAAGTAGAATTATATTTTTGTGAGCTTCATTTGTAAATATTTGCTAATTTGACCTTGAAGTCTGTACAGTTCATCATTCCATTAGTAAACACAAACTCTTTTATTAAGTTGGAAATTTTTCTTTTTACTCAAAAAGTTATAAAAGAAATATACTTGAGTCATTTAACAAAGTAAATGTAAGGAATACATTTACTACATTTTCTTTTCTTTTATTTAAAACTTCCTTTTATTTGTTAGTACTGCAACACAAAATATTTGTACAGTAGACAGATTTTAGTTTTTCTCATTAGATTCAAATATGTTCTTGCTAAAAGCCATGGAGCATTTTGTCTGTCTTTCCTTTAATGGGTACACTGTTGATATTATAGGACTTTGCTTAAAGGGAATAGACAAAAAAAAAGGAGAATAATAAAAATAAAGAACATGGTTGTCATCATGCAGATCTGCAGGGCAAGTATCATAATTTATCTTTTAATTAATTCTGCTTTTAGTTATTTTCTTGACAAAGAATAATCATCCGCCTTTAAAAACTGCTTTTCTCTTTGTGCTATGTTAAAGATGGAAACAATGGGCTTGAAGCATTACCAATACACTAATATCTTTGGCAGTAATGAAAACAGAAAGCGCAAAATATGTGAAATTTTTTCAATATACTATTGTGAGTTGTACAAGGATAGGAGATGATTACAGATTATGGTGATATGTAAACTTTTTAAAATATAATTTGAATTACATTAATCTTCATTTATATATTTATCATTGCAGCTGATTCAATATGATTTATAGAGTTTTTCTTTCTTTAATTTTTATATGGTTCACTTAATTCATGTGGGCTAATTATTCTTTCTTAACATAGCTGCCACTTGTATTCATCTCCCTGATAACTGACAAAATTTTTCAGTGCTCTATATTTTCCAGGAAATCCAATCAGTAAAAGAGTGATTTATTTTTTGGGGAAACATCTACAGGGTGTTCAGAGTATCACTACTAGACAGGATTCATGGTGATCCACCTGCTTACAGCATTCCAAATGCTGGGATTAAAAGTCCACACCACCACGCCTAGGCTCAATTGCCATGTCAGTGTGCCCCTGGGAGAACTGAAGATATGTCATCCATACTTTATATGTCTTTAGAAAGGGCTTTGAAATAACATATTTTAAAAAGGTACAATTTTAGAGAAAAATAATATTGTAACACTTCCCCTTTTTTTCTTTCAGTAACTTTCAAGTAAAATTCGATATACTCTTTACCTTGCTTTATGTTCTAAATGCTTCATTTTTAGATCCATAATTTTGCTCCATCATTATGATGGGAAAAATCTATAACCAAGAAGTAATACTGGAAAAATTATGCCATATGTGCCAAAGTAATAGAGAATTTTATTGACCTCAAAAAGAAAGGCTACAAGTATATATTCACTACACTAAGAAAGGAAAGTTGTTTCGCAGTATAATTTTAGTAGACTAAATAAGATAATTTTACCAATTAGGTATACTTAATTCATTAGATTGTAAAACAGAATATTTAGAATAAATATTTTTTAAAATAAATAGTTTGTAAAGCTTAAAGAATAGAATATCTAGAATAAATATATATTTTAAGCACATAGTCTTTAGAGTTTCCAAGACAAGCAAAGTTGCATTTCAGATCATTCTAATTTTAAATAGTTGTTTTGAAGTAGTTCAAATAATGATAGTTTTTATGGGGCTGGTGAGATAGCCCAGCCGACTAAAGCACCTGCTTAGGAAAACTTAGGCAAGTGAGGGACTCCAGTTCAATCCCCAGCACCACACGAGTACTGCCCCCAGTGTTGGGGTGAGTTGGCCAGAGTCTGGGTGCAGTGGCACTTGCCCGTAATTCCAACGCTGGGGTGGCTGAAAGCAGGAGGATTAATGAGTCTGATTTGCATTGTGAAACTCTGTGGCAACCATGAAAGAAAGAAAGAAAGGGAGAAAGAAAGAAAGAGAAAAGAAAAGTAAGAAGAAAGAGATCATTTGTACAAGCTTTGAATAAATGTTTGAAATTTTTGAAAATATGTTCTATAGAATTTTATTCTTTATTACATAAAGTTAAGTATTCAACTGGAATTCCTCTGTTTCAGTTTATTTGGATGTGTCCTCTTTGAAATTATCAAAGTATGGATATCAGTCAGGTTTTTTGTTTGGAAGTGAAAACTTTAATACTTGAAATTTAATAGATGAAATTTCAAGTGAATTTAAGGTACATATTGTAAACTGATGAATTAAATTGGTTGGAAGGGAGGCACTAAAACTGGATGGTAAAGACAGGAAGAAAAGGAGACTAATTAGGTTTACAACTCACCCTGGATCCTCCTGTAATCAAATGAACAAGATACTGCCAGGATCTCTGGAGCTGCTCAGTGAGACTCCACCTCTAAGCTCCTGGCGACGCAGGCTGCACAGGACCCCGAGGCAGCCTGCACCTCATGTTTATTTATCTTCCCTACATATCTGAAGTTCGTATTAGGTGTACTTGGTTAAGTTAAGTTCAATGTTGAAGCCTATGTTTTTAAGTACAGATAATAATATCAGAACTGAATGTATTTCAGAAAGAGATGTGGGGGCATGAACAGCAAGGTAACCCCTAAGCAAAGATGTCTTTTCAGTTCAGAGATATTTCATAAATAGATCTCTCTTAACAGCCACAATTTCAGGTTGTTTTCTTTGAACTTATTATCTGTAATTTCAACTGTTATTATTTGATATTATGATTTATTTTTTTAAATTTAATTTAATTTTATTTTATTGAAGAACAAGTAGCAATGAGATAGTTTCAAATCAAATTAGAAGGGCAGAGTCAACAACTAACACATTCCACATTGTTTCTGTAGTGGCTTTTTGTTGTACAAGGTGCATACATGATACTCTATCTACAAATACTATTAAAGCGGATGCCTCTAATCAATGAATTAAGAGAAAGTAGCTGTATATCTATCTTTTTTAAAGCAGAATTATAGTACAGTTTCAATAATTAATACTTTTTACATTGATATGTTCCTAGTGGTTATCCATGGTATATAAGAACCAGACAGGACATCCTGTCCAAACTATTAGTGCAAATTTTTCTTCTCATACAATTATGCAAAAGAACTGCATATTTATTGTAACTGTACTATTTATACAAACACAGAATGGTCCTTTCTTTGCATGCACTTTTTTGTTTAGTCCTGTGAAAGAAGGTTATTCTATTGTCATTCAATGATTATAGGTGCTTGATTTCGGTGAAACAATGCAAAACAGTTCAGCATTCCACAGTAATAGTGGGTTATCCAAAGAAGTTGTTGACTAGAGCCATATACAGCTCAGCTTATTATTATGGCCTTATTTTATATACCTCTTTTTTATATTTTTCTACTAGATAGTTAAGACTGAGATAAACCAAGAACTGTCTAAGAAAAAATGTAACTATTGTATGTGATGAGGTCAGTCAAGTCCCCTCTGGGTTTATCCTGTAACCCTGTACCTCATTGTGCAGATCTTTTGTCAGTGTCAGCCATGTGGATGAGTCATGACCATTGCTTGACCAGTTTGCTCGCTGTGAAAGCCTGAGAGAAAGTTTACTCTCCATGTGACTCTCCTTAGGCAAACTATCGATCATCAATCAAATTCCTCTATGTCTCCATAATCTCCTTGATCAGAAAATTTGGGGCACAACTAAGTTCCATGATGTTACAGTACAGGTTATCCTATGTTCAGTGTTCACATACCTTTAAAAGCTAGGGCCAAAATGTTGGCTGACCTTGCAGCCCTTTTATTTCTCCAATATTTGATCAGCAAACTTAGGTTTTTAACCAATCAGGAGAGAAACTGATTATCACACTGCAACACATGTGGTTCAATTTACCCTCACTATCTGACTAAATACTTTTTAGTTGTTCATATACTTTTCTATTGTATTTCTACTTTTGATTTCTTATACTAGGGAGATTATATGATATTTGCACATGTATGTCTGGTTTACATCAATTATTAGTATATATCCAAGTGGCATCCAGTTCAATATAAATGCTTCAAGTTTATCATTTTTTATAGCTGAGGAATACCTGATTGTATAGATATACCACATCTTTTTCAACCATTCCTCATGTGACAGGCATCTTGGTAGATTCCAAATTTTGTTATCACAAATTCCACTGCTATAAACATATGCACACATATATCACTATGATATGGTGTTTTCAGTTCATCCTGGAAAATTGCTAGTAGGGGATAGCCAGCTTGAATGGGATTTCCAGTCATAATTTTGAGGAGTCTCCACACTGATCTCCACAATTGTTGTACCAGTCTACATTCCCACCAGCAGTGAAGAACTGTTCCATTTTCCCCAGATGCTCTCCAACATTTGTCGCCGGTTGATTTCCTTATGATAGCTGTTCTTTCTGGAAAGACACAACCAAAAAGAACTACAGGTCTATATTCACATCTGTGAATATAGATGCAAAAATACTCAACAAAATCCTAGCAAATAGAATACAGCAAATCATCAAGAAAATCATATACCATGCCCAGGTCGGATTCATCCCAGGGATGCAAGGATGGTTCAATATTCAAAAATCTATAAATGTAATGCACTATATTAATAGACTGAAATCTAAAAGCCATATGATCATCTCAATTGCTGCAGAGAAAGCTTTTCACAAAATCCAACACTCATTCATGTTCAAAGTCCTTCAGAAAAATGGAATAGATGGACTCTACCTTAACTTGATGACAACCCAAAAGCTAATATAATCCTAAATGGGGAAAAACTGAAATCTTTTACTCTTAAATCAGGTACAAGACAAGGATGTCCTCTATGATCCCTCGTATTCAATATAGTTTGGGAATCACTAGCAACAGCCTTTAGATAAGAGGGAGAAATAAAACCAATAAGAATAGGTAAAGAAGAAGTTAAATTATCACTCTATGAAGATGATATGATACTTTACTTGGAAGACCCCAAAAGTTCCACCAAGAAACTACTAGAACTGATATGGAAATTCAGTTGCATAGCAGGATACAAAGTCAATACTAAAAAGTCAATAGCATTCCTCTACGCAGAAAACAAGCACACTGAATGGGAAACAATAAAAAAAATAGATTTTATAATAGGACAACAGTAAATGAAATACCTTAGAATTCACGTAACCAATTAAGTCAAAGTTCTTCTCACAGAAAATTACAACACCCTCAGAAAGACATTATAGAGGATTTCAGAAAATGGAAAGATATTTCATGCTCCTGGGTAGGAAGAACCAACATCGTGAAGATGGCCATATTCCCAAAATTGCTGTACAGACTTATTGCAATCCCTATCAAACTGCCACCAACATACCTCCCAGACATAGAGCAGTCATTCCTAAAATGTATTTGGAACCACAAAAGACCTAGAATAGCAAAGGCAATTTTGGCCAATAAAGACAAGGCAGGAGGCATCACAATTCCTGACTTGAAATTGTACTACAAAGCCACTGTGATAAAATCAAGATGATACTGGCAACGAAAAAGTCCTATGATGAATGGAACAGATTAGGAGATGGAGAGGCAGCTACAAACACAGTCAGCCATCTGATCTTCAGCAAAAGGGCCAACATAATAGTGCTATGGTCATCCACTAGGTAAATAATTATTGAATCTGTGATATAATTCAGCTACATAAATACCTGTAAATATAATATCATGTATGCACCTTGTACAATACCAAAACAGTATGAAAACAGTTTGCAATGTATTATTTCATCGACTCTGTATGGTTATGCTGTTTTGAAACTGTCTGATTGACATTGGTATTTCAATAAAATAAAAATAAATGGAAAAAAAAAAAAGGGCCAAATAAGCTTACTGGAAGAAAAATATCCTCTTTAACAAATGGTGCTGGAAAACCTGGCTTTCTACATGCCAAAAACTAAAACTTAATCCAGGTCTAGAACCATGCACTAAGTTAAAGTCAAAATGGATTAAAGATCTAAACATTAAAACAGAAACAATCTCCTGGAAGAGGAAGTAGGAGGAACTCTTGAAGACATAGGAGTAGATAACGATTTCATGAACAAACATATTCTCATAGAAAACACTTGAAAGAATCAACAACTGGTATCAACTCTTCTTGAGTAGTTTCTTGAGGAGTTTGTGCACGTCAAAAGAAATTGTCAACAAAGTGAAAAGACAATCCACAAATTTTGAATAAATCCTAACTAATAAGCAATCAGACAGAGGTCTATTGTCTAGAATATATAAAGAACTAAGGTATAACAGGGCCCTCAAATTTAAAGACCCAATTCAGAAATGGGCATCTGAGATGAATACACACTTCTCAGAGGACGAAATTAAAGAAGCAAATAAATATATAAAAAAAGTTCCACATTGCTAGCCATCTATGAAATCCAAATAAAAACAACACTGAGATACCATCTCACTCCAGAAACAATGGCTATCTTAAGGAAATCAAACAACAACAAATTTTGGAGAAGTTGTGGGGAAAAAGGAACATTGCACTGCTGGTGGGAATGTAGACTGGTACAACCATTGTGGAGATTATTGTGGAGACTCCTCAAAAAAGTAGGACTGGAAATCCCATTCAAACTGGCTATCCTTCTACTGGGAATTTTTCAAGAGGAACTGAAAACATTATATCATAGTATTATATATGTACCTATAATTATAGAAGCACAATTTGTGATAGGAAAATCTTGGAAATGTCCAAGATTTCCGTCACATGAGGAATGGTTGAAAAAGATGTGGTATTTCTATATAATGGAGTATTACTCAGCTATAAAGAATGATAAACTTAAATCATTTATATTGAAGTAGATGCCACTTGTACATATACTTGTAAGTGAAATAAACCAAACACACATGTGCAAATATCATATAGTCTCCCTAGTATAAGAAGTCAAAAGAAGAAATACAAATAGAAATGTACAACAACAGCTAAATGCAATTGAGTCAGATAGGGTAAGCTGAATTGCATATGCTGCAGGGTAGTAATAAACTTTTCTTCTGAATGGTTAACAACCTAAGTTCACAGATCAAAATTGGAGAAATAGAAGAGCCACAAGGCTAGCCAACATTTTGGCCGTAGCCTTTCAAGGTCAGCAAAGACTCAGTACATAGGAGAACCTGTACTGCAACATCATGAAACTCAGTTGAGCTCCAAATTTTCTGAACAAGGAGATTATGGAGCCACAGAGGAAAGAAATCGAAGTTCTATAGTGTGCCTGGGGAGAGGTACATGGAAAGAAAACTTTCTCTCAGGCTCTCATGGAGAGTAAACTTGTCAAGCATTGGCTGTGACTCATCCTCATGGATGACAGACAAAGGTTCTACAGAGTATGGCACAGGATTACACGATAAACCCTGAGGGTACTTCACTGACCTCATCAGAAACTAAAGTTACATCTTTTGATATATAAGTCTTGCTCTATCTCAATCTTAACCATCCAGCACAAAAGTGTAAAAAATGAGGTATATAATGTGGGGCCATAATAATAAGTTGAGCTGTAAATGGCTATAGTCAACAACTTCTTCAGATAACTCATTATTACTGTGGAATACTGGACTGTGTTGGATTGTGTGGTTGAGTTCAGGCACCTAAATTGATTTAATGACAATGGAGTGTCTATCTTTGACAGGTCTAGACAAAAAAAGGGTATACAAAGGAAGAATCATGATTGTGTGTATAAGCAGTAAAGTTAGGATAAATATGCCGTGCTTCTGCATAATTGTATGAGAAGCAAGATTTGCACTAATAGTGGTTAGACAAGATATTATGTTGGCTTCTAGTATTATGGACAACCACTAGGAAAATAGCAAGGTAGAAAGTATTAATTATTGAATCTGTGATATAATTCAGGTATAAAATATAAGGCAAGTAAGCAGCTACACTCTCTTAATTCACTGATTAGAGACATCTGTTATACTAATGTCTGTAGGTATAATATCATGTATGCATCTTATTCAATACCAAAACATTATGAAAACAATTTGCAATGTATTAATTTATCAAAATCTGTCCAGTTAATTTGTCTTGAAACTTTCTCATTGTTATTTGTTCTTCAGTAAGATAAAAAAAATAGCGAAAAAAGAATGTTTTCTTTGAGTTCAGTGTGTTTCTTGTATACAGCATATTGTTGGATTTTCTTTCCTAGTCCACTGTGCCAGTCTATTTCTCTTAAATGGTCAATTGAGTCCAATTACACTGATGGTTGTAAGTGAAATGTGTTGACTTATGATGGTCATGTTGTATACGTGCTGCTGTTTACTCCTTTTTCTCCTGTGTTTAATTGTTTGCCCCATTTAGTGGGGTCCTTCTGTTCTCATTCATGAAGTTCTTCTCATTATGGCCCCTCTCTAGAACATCTTTCAGCATTCTGTGTAGAGATGGCTTTCTCATCATGAAATTTTTTAGTTGCTCTTTGTCATGGAAGCATTTCACTTCTCCATCAAACTTGAAAGAGAGTTTTGAAGGGTATACTACTCTGGGCTGGAATTTTTTGCATAGAGGACTTGAAGAACTGTGCTCCATGCTCTCTTTGGCTTCATGGTTTGTGAAGAGAAGTTGGCTGTAATTCTGATGGGTTTTCCTTTGCATGTGATCTGCTTCTTCTCTCTGGCAGCTTTCAGTAAATTATTCTTGTGCTGGAGTTTTGGGATCATGACTATTATATGTTTTGGTGTGTTTTTACTTGGGTTGAAGTTATTTGGCATTGTGTATGATTCAGTTATCTGAATATTAGATTGTTTCCTCATATTTGGGTAATTTTCTGCTATTACTTTTGCCTGCATTCTTTTTATATCAGTTGTATTGACTCCTTCTTTCTCATTGATGACTATTAATCTTACATTGTTCATCTTGGCATCATCTTCCAGGTGATGGATTTTTTTTTTCCTGCATCCTCATTTTTTTTAAGAGATCCTTTTCGCTAGCTGCACCACCATCAAGATCTGAATTTCTGTTTGCGCTTTCACTCAGTTTTCTGGACTCATGATTGAGATTTTATGTTCTTCTATATCTCTTTGACTCTGCTTCATGTGATTTGTTTCTTTCCCGCATTGCTTATTCAAGGAATCCATCATAATTCTGATCTCATCTAGTTTTTTAATCAATGTCTTCTTTAGAAGAAACTATTAATTGTTTTAGTGCAGTTTTTTTCCAAATTGAGTTTCCTCCATATATTTCCATAATTGATTCTCTACTTCAGATGCTATGATTTCAAATATTTATTTTTTTATTTCAGAAATTATTTCTGCTCTTAGTTCCTCTTTACCTTTCTGCTGTTGTTTCTTGCTGTTAATTCACAGGTTTCAGCTGGAACAGTGTTTTCTGCACTTGATCTGGGTGGGTATTGGGAAACCATATGTTTCTGGATTTGATTCATTAGTTCAGATGCTATGTATTCAAAACTATCTTTTTTTTATTTTGGGCATTAATTTTTCTCTGAGTACCTGTATACCTTTCTGCTGTTGTTTCTTTGCTTTTCCTCTGTTCATTCATTCATTTCAGCTGAGCTTATGTGCTCTGTACTTATCATTGGTCGGCTCTTTGAAGCACCTTGTCTATATGTAAGACGGTAAACTTAATAGGTTGTTAGCATTTTGAATCTATTAAATTTCAGAAAAGAGGAATGTATATGGATGTGGACACTACAACAAAAACTAAATGAAACCAATGTGTGCCTAGAAATTAATAGACAGGAGGCATGACCAAAACTACGAAGAATGTTTAAACTTTAAGTAATTATTACAGTAAAGCCAGGCATAGTGGGGCATACTTACAATCCCATTATCTAGAAGCTGAAGTTACAGGATCTCTGGTAGGTCAAGGCCAGCCTTTGTTATATAGTGAGTTCAAGGCCAGCCTGAAGTACAGAGCATGACAGTGTCTTAAAAAAATTATATATATATATATATATATATATATATATATATATACACACACACACATTGCCTTTAATTCCCTTCTAAAAACTTCCCCTCGCTTTGAGCACACTTATCCCATGATTCCTGACCTTTTCTCAAGTTCTTTGTTTTTGTTTTTAGTTGTATTTAGGATGGGGTCTACAGGGTCTCACTGCATAGATTAGACTTCTGTTACAGCCCCCAAGAGCCGGGATTACAGGCTCTCTCCACCATGCCTAGTTTCAGTCGTCCTCTCAGCGCACCCCGAGCCAGCACCACAGGCCTGGGGCTCAAATGCCCAGCCCCTGCATCTGCTTGCAGGCTTTTTAATCCGCTGAGCTATTTGTCTGGCCCTCTAAAACCTATTTCCAAAGTCCTATTTCATGAGTGTTTTTAGCTGTGCTATTTGTCTGACTGGATATCCTGAAGCAATTCAAAATGCTTTCCTCTGGAGGTCATTCTGACCCTGGAAAGCACTAGAATGCACACAGCACTCCATCCGGCCAATAAGGCTGGTGCAGACACAAGGGAGCGTTGGCTGCGTCTCCCCTGCCACTTGATGCCGCTCACAGGCCGCCCTCACCATGTATTTTTGTCACACTTTGCGTAAAGACTTCCAAAAGGGTTTTGGAATATGACAAGATTGACAAGTATTTTTCAAAACGAGTAATTTGAGGAAGATTAATGGCAATGTGTCTTTGACTGTAATGTTTTAATTTAAACATTCTCCGTATACTTCAATCATACTTCATATTAGTTGCTGTTTCTTCATTTTCTCTATAATATCTGACCATTTTTATATTTTTCTTTTCTGTCATGAATTTTAAGCTTTCCTCACTTATATAAAATTTTTCTACATATTAATGATTAAGTGTATGATATTCTGTTTATCTCTGGTTTAGTTGTGCTTTGATGCATCTGTTTTCCCATTCTCAAATAAATTAAATCTGTCAACCATACAGTAGGTTCAGCCCCTATACTGTGGTAAAATTTTGCTCAGTTTCTAATATATTTATTTCATTCTTAAAATGATTATGTTTTGTGTAATCCTAGCTATACATTTAAATCTTTATGAGTGATAAAAGTTGGTCTCATTTCTTACCACAATAACAAAAGTCTTTTTAACAATGTGCTGGATACAGTACTTAGCATCACTCTACCATTTATAGCTTGTGTTTCTTAGCAGCACATTTTCAATAAAGTGCTGCCTTGAATTGTTCTGAGACTGGTCTTTTTTCTTGTAGTTGCTATAAGACCAGTCTTACTTGAGTTGAGAAATTTACTGTTATCCAGCTTCCACTTCACCTCATGGATACACTCAGACCTGGATAGGGTAGTAAACCATTATTTCTTGTTTCTTTTAGGTCCCATATTCAAAAGACTGTTTCTGCAAACTGGAAAAAAATCCTTTGTATTCCATGTGCTTGGTGGTGATTTTGAATGAAAAAGCTATTGTCTCTCAAAAAAGTTCGTATTTTATTATGCATCAGCATTACTGAGGGAGACTATATGTCAATAATTCAGGAGAAAAAGATCCACTAATTTGCCCTACTATATCTTTTCAATGACTTTTAAAAAAAATAGCTATAATAATAAATTATATTTATTAGTAATGCATTAATTGCATGAGAGTAAGAACCAACCATCAGTTGATCTCAGTTCCTCAGTTTGCCTTTATTTTTATATTCTGTCAAGCTTTAATGTGCTTATGAAATTGTCTTGGCTTCATTAACAATGGATATATTCGCAAAACCATCAAGACTTTGTGCTAGTGCATAGAGACATTACTTCCTAAAAATCAAAAGGTGCCATTTTGCTATGTCTACCTAAATAAGAAGGTAGCACAAAAGATATTAAGGAAAATAAATATTCTCATAATGAAAATAAAGCCCAAGTAACTTGTAGACTGTATGCTCAATTCTATTGATTATTTCTTTCTGTAAAACAAATCCCACAGATTATGCAATTTGGGGGCCAGTGAGACAGCTCAGTAGAATAAGCTCTTGAGTTCAACGCCTGGTTCAGAAGAGAGAGAGATAGAGAGAGGGTGGGGGAGAAAGAGAGAGAGAGAGAGAGAGAGAGAGAGAGGGAGAGAGAGAGAGAGAGAGATTATGCAATTAAAAAATACTAACATGAACAAAATTCATTCAGTTTATTTAGGGAAGAAAAGTTTTCTTGAAAAAAGGTAACTACCAATTATACAAAGGAAGTAAGTAGTGTGACTCATTTAAAAGAAAGTAAAATGGTTGCCAGCATGAGAAGTTGGGATGAACTCACTGTATATTGCTTCAGTTTTGGAAGATGAAGAAACTTCTGGAGATTGACAACAGTGATTCATGGGTAATCCATGAAATAAATATTTCTACATTGCTTACTTAAAATTGTTAACATTGTACATTTTATATATATTGTACATCATATGAAACATGTCAAACAATTAACTATATCCAAAATTATTACATATGACTAAACCAAATTAAAGAGCAGGAAATGTGAAAGTAATTAATAATTAATTTATTGTATATTATTTTTCTATATTTTAGGGAAGGGCCTACAGATTGTTCAGGATTTCACTACTAGGTTGGACTCATAGTGATTCTCCTGTTTACAGCCTCCCAAGAGCTGGGATTACAGGCACATGCCACCAATCTCAGTCTCAATTGCCATCTCAGCCTGTCCAGGAGGCAGGGCTGGCATGGCAGGCCTGGGGATTGAACCCCCAGCCTCTATGCTTCAATACACTGAGTTATTTGACAGGGCCAATAAAATTTAAAGATACAATAGTACTATTGCAGTCTTTTCATATTCCAGGCTATATTCTTCTAAAAAAAATTATGTGCCCTATTTTTCTTACTTGAACCATTCAGTCAGTCGTAGAGATTACAATAATTACTATACTTGATTTTTCATGTTAACCAGCAAAGACTACATTGCTAGCAGTCGTTTCCTCCAAATCACAATGGTAACTCACATATTATAGGAAATAGCAGTACTATTATGAACCAAACCAATATGATATCCTCTTCACATGACGAAAGGTAAACTAATAATAAAGAACAGGAGGTTTACAAATTATATTTATATGGATAAGCTCCAAACAGTGTATTCTACTGAATTATTTACAAGGATATTAAAGTAAAACAAAGAGAATGATCACAAGGAATTACTGATAGTATCCAATTAAGAGTAATATTTCTAGAACCAGCCAAATAGAAAGAATTTCTTTCTAGCAAAGGTTTGTTTGGTGTCAAATGCATTATAAATACTTCCATATATTGTCTCACTAAGTGAGTGGAAGGCTAGTTATATACTTACACCTTCCTTTATGTATTCAATAGCACTACTGATGTCATAATATTACTTCAGTTTCTATGAAACACTTAATACTAAGAGTGTATAATTAGAAATACTACTCTTTCATCTGTATTTTAGGGAAGGGACTATAGGGTGTTCAGGGTCTTACTACTACATCAGACTCATAGTGATTCTCATATTTATAGCATCCCAAGTTCTAGGTTTACAGGAGCACGCCACCACATCCAGTCCTAATTGCCAGCTCAGCCTCCCCAGGGGATCGAACCCTGACCCTTGCACTTGCTTGCAGGTGCTTTAATCCACTGAGCTATTTGGCTGGTTCTAGAAATATTACTCTTAATTGGATACTATCAGTAATTCCTTGTGATCATTCTCTTTGTTTTACTTTAATATCCTTGTAAATAATTCAGTAGAATACACTGTTTGGAGCTTATCCATATAAATTTAATTTGTAAACCTCCTGTTCTTTATTATTAGTTTACCTTTTGTCTTTATTATTCATCAGTTTTTTTAAGAAAATGATAACTAAGATAGGTGTAATTTATGCCCATATTATATAATACATTTAATTTATATAATACTGTTTAATTCCTTGTTGTCATGTTTTAATAGGTCAAATCATTTGATAAGGAAACTCTTCAAATAACAAAGTTACAATTTTATTTACAATACATATATAGACATCCTATATGTCAATCATGGAATTTTAAGTACAATTGAAATACTATAAAAATATCACAGCTCTGCTTTCATTTTCAAACTTCATTTTCACAAATATAAGACTTTGTCTTATGCTGGACACAACAAAATTTTTACCCAGTGAAGACGCAATCAAGGTGACTGCGATGTGTGTACACCGCTTGACATAGGAGGCAGCCTACATGTGAATGGGCTTAGCCTTTTCTTTGAAGGTAAAAATAACACATAGATGTTACCTCAAAATGCCATCAAGAAAACCTAACTAGGAATCCTACTAACTTTTGAAGCAATATCTTCACATATATGTTCATAAAATAAGAACATGATTCAAGCCACACATTAAAATGGTAAGACATAAACTAATATATGTGCTTAGTCTACCACTGCAACTCTTCCAAAAACCATCTTCACTCATAGTATACCAAATCAAAATCTTTTTGAGTTTTACATTTATAATCTAAAGCATCCAATCCTTTAGTCTTCCTCTTCTAGATTCCTAGATTATTATGCTACACAATCTTTAAAATTCTTTCCAGAACAGACATTTTTGAGTTGTTTATACAAAACATCTTGGAGAATTATTGAGATGATGAACTCCGTTCCTCTGTTTCTTCCATGAAGTTTGAGAAATTTTGGTACATTGCTCAGAGAAAAGAGATTTGGTACAGAAAATGAGTTGACACATTTATCCCAGAAAACCAGCAGACCAACTCTGAGGTGTAATCTTAATGCTATGTAGCACTTGAAAACATGAAGATTTAAGCAATCCTAATAATTCTTGATTTTTGACACATCTCTTGGCAACTTTTCTATTTCTGTTACCTTAGATTTATGTGAACATGAAAATATGTTCTTCTGCTTTGTTTCATTGCATTTATTATATCTAAATTTTGCTTTGAATAATTTGATTTTAATTATGTAAATATTAGGACATAAAACAGAAACTACTTAGGAACTACTTAGGATTCAAGCTATCTTGCTTTAAAAAGTGTACAAAATAAGGTTTCAGATGACACAGTCCTACAAATACTCTAGAAAATTTCTGTGATCTCTAGATTAACAACTAGAGATTAACATTTTTATTTTATTCTAATCTTAGTGTTTCAATGAAGTCTTACTAATACACTGATCACTATTCAGAGTATTACTATTCATAGTGTTTACTATTTATAGTATTACCATGCTTCCTTGCATCAGAAATTATGTTTTACCTTTTTTTTCTTTATTGTACTGGAAATCAGACTCAGGACCTTGTTCTTGCCAAGCAGGCGCAGTGTCACTGAGCTACATTCCTGACCTGAGAAATTATTTCAGTGATGGCTACAATCTATGTATTTTCATTATGCATGATTCTTACACTATAATGCAAATTCCACACAGGAGGGAGATCTTTTCTTTTTGAGCACCACACTCTGACCTGAAGAAGCACTTATTGGTGGAATTAATAGATGCATTTTAATACATCTTTGAATAAATAAATGAATATACTCATCTTCATTATTTTATGTATATTTTCATATCTTGTTAAATTGGCACAGCTAGAAGAAAAATACATTGTCTATTGACTTTACAAACTAATTTACACATGTGATTTCTTGTTTAAACATAATTTTACAGATTATTTGGATACTGAAATTTGTAAAACTAACTATGATTTTTAATAAATTTCTTCTGAGTGAAAACTAATGCAATGAACTTTGAAAAACATAGAAGCATAATATCAACATAGGAAAATCTTAATAAGTCCCCTTAACTAGGCATATATTTAAGTAATTCAGATTGATAGGATCATTTTTCATTTGATGATTTCTTGTCTTTAGGAACATATAATTATTTTAAAAATATGTATGATATAAACAAAAGATAAAAGAAATTATGGTACTTTGGTAGTTATTTTAATTATGAAATTATTGTGCAAGCATTTTATGCAGTAATTTTTGTTTCCATTTACTTTCAAACTTTTAAAATAGGGCAAATAATATATTACTCATTTTCCTGTGTGTAATCGTGGGAGCTGCAATCAAGTGTGGCATACTTAAATCCAATTGTCAAGACTTATCCAGGAGCAGGTCTTTTGAGCAGTCAGAGTAGACAGCTGAAGATGTCATATGATTTGAAAGAACTGGAAAATTATTTTTGCTTAAAATAAAGTCTCTCCCTCATTATCCTTTTCTCTGTCTGAAATTTTATCTTTAGAAATCTCTTGAGTCTCAGCTTTCACTTAGTGCTTCATGGGGTGACTCTTCGATCTTTCACAAATTCTCTTTGACAGCACATTTGGAGGCAGAAGTTGGACAGTGCCTCTTAGAGTGACCCAAAGAACTGTTTCCTGATGTCAGGAAAGTCGTGCCCCTCTCAGGACGTTAATCACCCCACAGAGGGTCATGCTTTTAGCTGCCCAGATCAAGTCACTCACACTGCAGCCAGAGACCACTCATTACACTATTAGAGAGGGCTAGTTGGCCAGAGTCAGGCTGGATGAAAAGTGTGTAACCTTCAGATGTTAAATATAAAAATTATAGAAATCTAATGCTTTCTCTTAGTAAGGAAATTAGGATCAAAGATATTGCAATTTTTCTCAAGTTTACAGACACAAACAGTTCTAGCACAGAAATTGCAACCACAGTGTCCTGACAGCTTGTCTTCTATCTGCACTGTGCAAACTGAGTCTTACCCAAGTCAGGAAAGAAAAAAAAAATGTTTGTGAATAATTATTCTCCGACCTTGCATTGTTTTGTCTGTGTAAGTCTTTTGTTGTCATGACAATGTTGACAAAACTGATTGCTTTTTATCTGGTATCTATGAGAACACAAATGAAAGAAGAAATAAAAATCTCAATTCATTTCTTTAATGTTTCTTATCTTATTTCCACATTTAACTTATGAGTAATAATTATTAAATATTCAAACTTTAGTACTGGCTCACTACCTTTCTTCTTTAATTTACTATTGACTTATAATTTTCAATATACCATGTCTTTATTCTTCACAACTGACACCACTTACCAGTGTTGTGCTTTAGGGGGACACACATGTTCTGTTTTCACTAATCTGTATTTATCGCAGTATTTCTATTTCAGGCAACAGTTTGGCTCATTGAAAAGATGCAATGTGAGGTAAGATAAGAAAAATTTTTCTTATAGAAAAATATTAACTGTAACATCACCATCACTACTGTATCATTTATATTGCAAGATATTAGACATAGTTAATATGTCTGATAAGTGAGTTGCTTTATACAGCCAGAGACAAATGAATCCAGGGAACCTGTGTTTTAGAACATAGTACTTTGAGAATAGCAAGCAGCATTGTGCAGGGGCTGGTTCCTTTACAGTCTAGATGTCCTTCTTATGCCAGAGCTATCTCCCAGCTTCTAAAGTTTCACTACAAATGAGTGAAGGTTGATAGGATTTACTTCCTTCACTTTTGCTTTTCAGAATTCCCTAATGAATAAAAATGAAAATAAAGGAATTGACTTCAGTCAATTTTCATGTATTATTCAGGTCTCTTCTGTGTATAACCAGTACCTAGATACTGTTTAATTAGCTTGCTTGGGCAGAAAAGGTCTAGTTTAGAATGTGAAAAAAATAATAGGATCCAGAGTACAATTCAAAGTAACCTAGCATGTCTGGTAAAAGGTGCAATTTTGTGGTGTTATTTGATTTTTAGTAAAGTACAATATTTTTATTGTAAAGAAAAAAATTTTCAGCAACCTAGTTGTGACACAAATGTAATTAAAATGTTCTCCATAACTCTTTCAAAATGAGAATTTAAATAATTTGCTATGCTTTTTGCTTTTGCATGTGATCTGTAAGAACACATCAATAATTTTGTCCTTTTTCAATAAGAAGTTTGGCTATAAATTATATTGATATATGAAAACAGTACTCATATTTCAAATGAAATAGAGGACAGAGAGAAAGAGAGGGTGAGAGAGAAAGAGAGAGAGGAGACAATGAACTTTTAGCAAAATTGCATAGATGTGTCTTTTTAATTTCTTTAAATTATTTAATATTGTGACTTGACCGGGCTGGCCAGATAGCTCAGGGGATTAAAACACCTGCTCAGGGGTCAGAGGTTTGATTCCCAGCATTCTGCACTGGCCCAGCCCCCAGGGCACTCTGAGACAGTGACTGAGACTTGGCATGGTGGTGCGCACCTGTAATCCCAGCGCTTGGGAAGTTGAAAACAGGAGGATCACTACAAGTCCAGTCTACATAGTGAGACCCTATAGACCCTGTACTAAATACAAAAATAAAAAATTTGTGATGACTTTACCCAATATAAAACATTTCTAATTCATTGAGTATAATGTGATTTTAACCTTTACATAACTATGAAGTACGTGTTTTAAAATGTGATTTATTAAATATGTATTAACACATTATTATAAATTAGTTGAGGTATTTCAGTAAGTGACACAAACTTTCATTTTATTATGATATCAACATTTAAGTCGAAAACTATGAAGACAAGAAATCTCTTTTTATTTATTTATTATTTTGTGGAACGTATGCCCTTGCACTTGCCAGTGAAGCACTTATTTCACTGAGCCATCTCTCCAGCCCTGTCTTATTATTAATTATTATTATTATTATTATTATTATTATTATTATTTTATTTTATTTTTTGGTCACCTTTCATCTGAAGGTACATAATCTTAATAGTAATACTGAAAAAGATTCTAAATATAAGAAGAAACAATAGCACATATTTAATTTTAGGTGATATAAAAACATAAAGATTCACACATCTGTAATTCCAACATTCTGGGAGCTAGAGCAGAAGGATCACAAGTTCAAGCCATCTAAATAATTTTGTGAGCGCTTGTTGCAAAATAAACTTAAATTAGGGTTTAGAAATGGAGCTCAAGGTGAGGCTTCTCGTTTCAATTCCCAGTATGGAAAATAAACTAAGAAAGTAGCAGCAGAGAGACTAGAAAGTTCAGGTCATTAGCTGAGAGCGTTAGGCCGTTTATTGTGATGTTATTCATGCAACTACTATAGCATACATTACAAAATAATCAACTTTACAGTTAGTTCTAATTAATGTTTAAATCTTTTTACATTTAAATTTAGTAAATGGTAATGATTAAAATATTATAAGTAATAAAAATATAATTTCTTCCTTTTCTCTCCTTATTTCCTTTACCCTATCTTTCTTTTTGCAGCATCAAAGAATACTAACTGTACACAAGTTACACAACAGAGTTCTACTTGATATTAAGAATGGAGGACAGTTCCTGATCTCAGAAAATTTATGGTAGCCATAAAGAGAGAGCCTGTCCCCTTGGGTAGCTCACAATGCCTTTCTATGTCCATGTTTATTCCCCTTCTTAGCCATGGATACTGATACAGTTTAAGCTTATTATATGTTTTATTTATGTATATATCTGTTCATTTATTTTTGCAGAACTAGGGATTGAACTCAGGACCTTGCGCTTATTCTATTGAGCTCTCTCCCGAGCCCTTTCATTATGTGTTTTATTTGTCCTCCCCCTACCCCACAGACACTGGGCCATCAGACCCACCAACCACCAGTTGACCTGATTCCAGGTAAGGGCAACACCACTAGAGAGAAGGAAGCCCAGAGGAGAGGACAGCTGCATGGGGAAAGGTAAGCCCTGGCCCATTGCACTCACCCCAGGAAAAGGTCACAAAGTAAAGCATGATTGCTGGGTTCCAAAATTGTCTTCCTGGAAAGAAATTACTCATTCAAATGGAGGATTTTTTTTTTCATTGACTCAATTATGTTTTCCTTTTCTTGTTTTCTCCCTTCTTTTTTTCTCCACCTGTTTCCTTCATTTATTTTTGGGTTTGATGCTTAGTTTCTCTGCTCTCTTTTTTCTCTTTTTAACATTTTTAGTCCCCCCCTTATTTATTTTCTTTTTTTATTTATTTATTTTGATTTATTGATGTACAAATATCAATGAGACAGCTTTAAGATAACTTGACCTGATGGATTTGATAAATTAATACATTGCAAACTGTTTTCATAATGTTTTGGCATCATAGAAGGTGCATACATGATATTATACTTACAGACATTATTATACCATATGTCTTTTATCAGTAAATTAAGAGAGTGTAGCTCTTTGTATATCTTATTTTTTATACCTGAATTACATAAAAAATTCGATAATTAATACTTTCTACATTGTTATTTTCCTAGTGGTTGTCCATAGTACTGGAAGCCGACATAATATCCTGTCCAACCACCTTTAGTGCAAATCTTGCCTGTCATAGAATTCTGTAGAAGCATGGTGTTTTCTATCTCAACTGTACTGTCCGTACACACACATCATGATTCTTCCTTTCTATACCCCTTCCTTTGTCTATACCTGTCAAAGATGGGCACTCCATTGTCATTCAACTAACTTAGGTGCTTGAACTTGACAACACAATCCAACACAGTCCAGCATTCCACAACAAGTTATCCGAAGAAGTCTTGACCACAGCCAATTACAGCTCAACTTATTATTATGGCCCTGCGGTGTATACTTCATTTTCTTTTTCCTGTTTCTTTTATATAATACTATCAATTGCCTTTTACTCCTCTATAGGATCTTTTATCTCAATCTTCTGTCCTTTTTCTCATTTTCCATTGAGTAATATTTCATCCTTTGCTTTTTTATTCTACATTTTTCCATTCCCTCTTCTTTACTAGTATAAACTTCATGCTTTAGAAATCATTATCTAGCTGCATGCTGTTCATGTTGAATATTATTCCACTATTAGTGGAGATAAAGTTGTTCTGTTTAATACATATGTGCAGAAGGCCAATCTTTGGTTTTTTCTTAATGCATATAGACCTATTTCTTATGCTTTTCTTTGTGTGCAATGTCTAGGCTGCCTTGTATAATCAACAATAAGCTCAGACACCTTAATAGTGGGCTAAATACAGTGTAGCATCTCTACCAAGATAAGTGGATGTTGTTGATTCTGGGACATAGGCCAAGCCTTTAGTTACCAAGCCCAAGGGGCATCACCTGCCAAAAGGCCCTTTACTATAGAGAACTAAATAATTCTCCCCCATGTGTGGTAACTTGAATGCAAGCAGGAACAACTGCCCTATTTCAATACAAATGTAGTCAGAAAACATAAAGAAAGTCACAATGTAGCTATAAAGGGAAAAACATAGTAGGAATAAATAAGAATCAATGAATATATACACTAAATAAAGGCACTTTATAAAGTAAGTACTCCCCTGGGCCAGGGAGATGGTTCAGTGGAATAAGCCCTTCCCTGGCAAGCTCAAGGGCCTGAGTTCAATCCCTGGTTCTGCCCCAGGAAAAAATAAAAGTACTACTTGCCAAAAGGAGCAGACAAACATAACTGTAATGTTTCAATATTCTGTCATGTTGAATACATATCAATATTATATTGACATCAAATTGTCAATATGCCACTGTCACAGAGACAAATCAACTAGATAAAAATTAACAAAATAATTCAGAGTTGAAAAACCTAGAACCTTTGAACACATGAATAGACATCTGCAAAGTGTCCTACAGATTAACAGAAAACACATTCTTTTTAGCAGCACATGGAATTTTCTCCAAAATAGACCCATACTAGCTAACAAAGCCTGCTTAAGTAAATAAAAAAAATCAAAATTATTCTTTGCACATTACCAGACATAGCACAATGAAACTAGAACTCAGTAGAAAATGAAACCACAGGAATTATGCAGTGCATGGCAATTAAGCAATACTCTCTTGAACAATCAATGTATCACAGAATAAATCAAAGAAATAAGATAGCTCCTAGGATTGAATGACAGTAACAGTACAGTGTACCAGATCACTTGTCACACAATGAAAGCAGTCCCAAGAGTGAAGTTTCTCTTTGTGAATGTTCACATCAGAAAAACAAAGAAAGCCCACATGAATAACTTAATGGTGGACATTATGGTCCTAGAAAACAAAGCAATACAAATTCAAAGCTAATACACACAAGAGTAGAACCTAACAAAATCAAGACTATAACCAATGTAAGAATAAACAAAATAGGGAAAATGCATTAGTCAACACTTGCTGGAGTAAGATGTAAAAGGGTACTAATGTCTGTCTGCACAGGGTAACCCCAAAGGTCCTCCTGAGATCTTGCAACTGGTGGCCATGCTCCCCATGGTACCAGCCTAAGGTTGAGGGCCCATGGTAATGTCTCGTGCAAGTCTGTACCAAGGCTCTTCGCTGGGAAGGACTGAGGGCCTGGGATGGAAAGTAAACAGTCTGCACTGGCAGGGTAAAGAATCTATACCAGAAGTCTGAGGGATTTTCACTAGAGCCAGGAAGCAACACTCAAGGCAAAGACCAGAGCTGGCCAGAAGAGTACAGCAGCCATCCCTAGTGACAGCAAGGACTCAAGCTCCTCTGAGGCTGAGAACAACAGAGAATCAAGCAATAAAAATAGCCTTATCAATGCTTCTTTTTGGAAATCATTAGCACACAATCTTTCCCTGTTGTTCTTCTTTTATGGGAATTCAGAAACAATTTTCTTGTGGTTTCCACACCTAGCACCATGCTGACTCATTTCAGCTGGGTGTTCCCACTGAACTTTATCTAATTATACAACCACTCAATAACCACATCTCATTATACCACCCCCAAAAAAATCCAGAAAGAAATGACCTACAAATGAAAAAATAAAATAAAATTTAAACACACAACTGAAGTCCAGAAAATTATTAGTAATTATTTTTGCAAACATGTATATCTATAAATTGAAGAAAAGCAAAGATTCCTAGAAGCATAAGGATTACCAAATCCAAACCAGATACATAAAATCTCTGAAAATCCAATAATAGGAAATGAAATTGAATCAGTAATGGAAAAAAGAAAAGAATTAACTAAGAAAAGCTATGTCTAGATGGCTTCACTGCTGAACTTTACAATGCCTTCAGAGAACACTTAAGCCCAATATGCCTCCAAATTTTTAATGGAATTGAAAGAGAAGGAGTACCCCCAGAGTCATTCCTGGATTCTACCATTTACTTCAATCCCCAAACCAGGAAAAGATCTAACTAAAAAGAGAACTAGAGGGAAAGCTCTTAAATAAGCAGAAACATGAAAATTCTTAACAAGAAATGGACAGCAATGTAACAACAAGTTTTCCCAAAGATCATAAATGATGATGAAGTAGACATTGTTTCAGAGCTGTAAGAATGATTTACTATAAGCAACCAATAAATGTAGTAATTTACAGAAATAGAAACAAGAAGAAAAGTCACATGATCATCTCAATAAATACAGTAAAAGCCTTCAACAATAATTCAACATTGATTTATATTTATGATAAATACCTGAAGAAAATGTGTATAAAGTTCTTATCTCATACACATTTAATAAAAGCTATTTATGACAAACCTTTCTCAACATTTTATTAAATCAGCAAAAGTAGAAACCTTTTACTCTAAAATCAGATGTAAAACAAGGGTATCCACTATCACATACTACATACTTAGAGAAAGAAGTAAAAGGGATATTATATAGGTAAGGAAAATGCCAGAGTATAATTATTTGCAGGAAACTTGATACTCTATATAGTAGATCCAAACTTCCACCAAGGGATGCTTCAAATTAATAACCAAATGCAGCAACATAGCATCAATACAGAAAAATTAATTGTGGTCCAGTGTACCAATAATGAAATCAATGATAAAGGAAATCATCAGGGGAAAACAATGTCATAAAGAATAGAATCATGGGGCTGGACTGATAGCTCAGTGGACTAAAGCACTTGCTTAGGCAGAGCTCAGAGGCCAGGGTTTGATCCCAGGCCTGCCATGCCGACCCTGCCCATGGGGCACACTGAGAGAGTGATTGAGATTGGACATGGTCTCAAGTTCCTGTAACCTCAGAATTTAGGAGGCTGAAAACAAGAGAATCACTTAGAGCCAATCTATATAGTGAGACCCTGCACACCTGGTAGACCCTCTCCTAAATAAATAAAATAGCTTCATGGACAGCAATAAAACAGTAAGTCTTCCTAAAGATCATAAATTATGACCAATTCATGGAAAATTAAATACTTAAGAATTCATTTCATCAAGGAAGTGAAAGACCACTACTACAAAAACTATAATGCACTATAGAAGGAAATGAAAGAAGACACTCATGAATGGAATGATACTTTTTGTTCCTGGATAGATAGAATCAATATAGTCATATATTGTTGTAGTCAGCTAAATTAGATAGCAATATTATAGGGAGTCAGGCAGGGCTGGGTTCTCAAGGAGACAGCAGGGAAGACAAGATACCTTACATCTGTAAGAGGGACAGATGCTCCTGTTGTGGACCAGACCAAAAGAGCAAAGTCAATCAAGTTCTGACCTCCCTAAAGATAAGCATCCAGGATAGATTGTCACCTTGAGGAAGTCAGGGTGATGTCAGATTCACTAATCCAACTTCTACCAGCTGGCTACTGGATAAACTACTGTTCTATATTCCTGTCTGCTTGCTATGTTACTCACTTCCTCATTTGACCCTGACTTAATCAATTGTACCTGAGCAATGAGTCTTGTAATCTCATTGACCACAGTTTTGTTCTACCTCACGCCCACCTGAGCAAGTTCCCATGTTCTCCACCTTAGACCCACATCGTTTTACTCTATAAAAGTCCCTGTAAGAGACAGCTTCCTGGGGGACAACTTGCTTGGGCTCCCCTTCTGCCCCTGTCAGACTGAAGCTATCTTTCACAATAAATATTCTGCTCTTAACCTCTGTTTGTTCCTAAAATTCATTCTTTGGTTTCAGAGAACACCAAGATACCTCATCCAGTTATCTTTCAGGTTGGGAGTTTCATTTCCCCTATACCAATATAACCACATTTCTAAAATCCTTGCACAGATTTGATAAAGTCCCAATCACAGCATTGCCAAAAGTAGAGAAAACAATCCTAAAAAAATATCTCAGAGAACTAAAAGAAACAATTCTAAATTTCATATTTTACCAGAAAAGAGCTAGAATAGCAACAGCACTCCTGGTTAACAAGGAAAGCACTGATGTGAAGTTTCATTACAAAGCATCAATGATGAGTCAATATGATACTGGAACAGGCATGCAAATTAGTGGCAGGGAGTAAATGATATGGAAATCACCCCAGAACATACAGATACCTGATCTTTGAAAAAATAGCCAGAAAACATAAATTTCAGGAAAAAGTAATCGGTTTAATAAATGGCACTGGGCAAACTGTCATCTACATGCAGAAGATGGAATCTGGACTCATATCTCAATGCCATGTAATAAACTAAAATAAAAATGGATCTAAGATGTAAATGTTAAAACAGAACTTGCTGGATATTCAATAGATAAAACTCTTGAAGACATAGTTGCATCCAAGGACAGAATGCAAAGAGTGAACGATACAGTACCAAGAATTAATAAATGGTGTCAAATTAAATGAGAATCCTACTCAACAAAGAAAGCAACGATCAGAGTCAAGACACAAACTACAGAAAGGGCTCTTTTTTGTGGTGCATCCCTCAAAGAAAAAACTGCATCTAAAATACATAAAAATGTAAAAACAGGCCCCTTCCCAATAAAAGACTGAATCAAATAAGGACTACAGATGAAGAAATACAAGTGGACAATAAATACAGGAAGATCTGTTCCATTGCTAGCCCCTGGGGAGTGTGAATTAAAACAACACAGATTCAATCTCAATCTAAAAAATGGCTTGAATCAACAATAAATGCTGGAGATGCTACTGGAAAAAGGGAACATTTTTGTGAGGAGTATAAATTGATTCATCCACTGTGAAAATCCATATGAAGGTACCACAAAAGTCTGACCCATAAATTCCACTGGACTCAGCCATTCCCCTTCTAGGTATCTTCCCATAGGACTTACACGCAGCATGTCACAGAGACATGCATGCCTGTTTTTATTGGCACTCACTTCAAAATGGCCTGTATGTCCATTAGCAGGCGAATAAATATAGAAAATTTGGTGTTTCTACACAATAGCCATAAAGAATGGATAAGAAGGGCCAGTGAGATAGCTCAGAGCACTAAGTGCCTTCTTGGCAAGTGTGGGGACCAGGGCTTGATCCCTGGCCCCACATGCTGCACTGGCCCTGCCCCTGTGCACACTAACCCAGCCCCTGAGTCTTGGTGTGGTGGTGTACCCCTGTAATCCCAGAGCTGGGGAGCCTGATAAAAGGAGGATCACTAGACGTCTGAGCTGTGAGGTGAGACCCTGTATCAAACAAACAAATAAATAAATATGAGTCATCTGTAGGAAAATAATTGTACCTTGAGACGATTATGGTAAGTGAAATAAAATCCACAGTCTTTGGTATAATGTGATTTCCACTGTATGAGAAACCCAAACCAAAAATAAAGAGGCAAACAAAAGACTGACCATAAGAAGTACAGAGACAGATTTTATTCAAATGAAAAGAGAATGCAGAGATGGAGGGAGAGGAAGGAAAGGGAGGGAAAGTGGACTAAAAAGTAGTTAAATGTGTCATGTGCATTTCAACCCTTTGAAGAGCGCTCTAACAATCCCATATTTGTCTTACATAGCACTTACTACCTTATTACATTTGCTAACACTTAAGTGATTTCAGTTATTTCACTTATTCCTGTAAATTATAATGTACATGAGAACAACAACAACAAAAACTGTTTAGATCATTACTGTCTCCTGCTAAAAATAATTGCCCAAAAAATATTAATGACCCATTAATCATAAAGTTATTTCAAAAATTTTCTGCTTGGAGCCACCATAAAATACTATAAACTATAAATTGTTTTATTTAATGTTATCATGGTGTTAGGAGAGGGAATTTTTATGCTTAATATATTACCTTTATTTTTCAATCTAAAACTCATAAAGGTCACCAACCTGCAATAAAGTCGGCACAACTAATACTAATTTGTTATCTATTTGACCAAAATGCCTTTAAAATTTCATTTAAGTCACATTAATCAATAAAGAAGTTGTTTGTTATTAAAAGAGGATGTATTCATTTTACTTCATTTATCAAGAAATCATACAGTGAAAGATAAGTTATAGCTCTTAATTAGTTTTTAATAAAGCTTTAAATTCATTGTCCTTTTGGATTTGAATTTTATTACCTTTCAATGACTAAAAATATGAATAACAAAGTAACCTTTGAGAAAAGAAAAAAGAAATGTCATCTTTATTGCCAATCGGACACAAAACCATGACAGGTTTTTTATTAGTTATATTCATAAAACTGGTGACAAAGGTGTCGTGTCAGTGAATGATAATTGTTGAATTTCTGGGAGTGTGTTGGAATTTCACCACTCCTGTGAAAAACTGAGTTAAGAGCATTATATCTTTTTTTCATCCTGAGTTTTTCATTATAAATTATCTTTTTAGCAGACCCCATGCATGTCCAATTTGTTCGAGTCCCCACTACCTCTCAATGTAAAATCTTCTCACTTAAGCGACTCACACAATTATTAACTCCATTTACCTGGGATCCAACTTCTTTATCTGAAATTCCAAACTTAACATTCTCTTTCTAACTTATCCCTTGTCAGTAAGGAAAGCAGTCTGATGCATTAACCTAATATTCATTTTATCATTCTTTGAATTTATATTTTCATTTTAAAAGTGAATATGTAGAGTACTTAAAATGAAACTTCTTAGTAATTTTTAAAAATACAGTACATAGTAAACAATAATTGAAATATGAAAAATGATCTTCTGAATGTGGTCTGCCTATTTAATTGATACTTTATGTCCTTTCTACCTTTTGGCCTCTGCCTCCTCCTCACCATGGGACGCTTTCCTTTTCTAGATTCCATGTGCCCGTGGGGTCATGCAGTGTTTCTTTTCCTGTGCCTGGCCGGTTTTGCTTAGCATAACATCCTATATGTTCATTCATCCTGAAGCAGCACAACAATAATAAACATAGAAGGTGATGCCTATGAACTAGCTTTATTAGAACATTCATTCCGTCACAATTTCCAGACTTTGAAAGTTAATATAATACATAACTAATGATTTTGCCATATATGATTGATATGTAACAAAATTAAATTAAAATAAAATAAAATTAATATAAATTGAAAATTAGATGTGCAGCAATGGTGCTATTTTAAGTTCATTTATCAATATTAATAAATGAATGGGCTTTTGTAGATAGGCAGCATAGCTTCAAAGGTGATTTCTTATGTACTTTCAAATATGAGTCCTAGTTGCTTATCTTTGCTCATGTGATCAATTCTTTAAATTATCAGATAAAAATACCATTCAGTAGTTCCTCTAAGTATTGTTGTGTCCAAATATAATCTTTAGTATTAAATAATTGTACAATACTCTTAAAATATGAATCTTCTTTTTTTTTTTTGCCTGTATCTTGTAATCTGAGCAACTACTTTGAAGATAACAATACTCGTTATGGTAATCATTGCCACTCTCCTATTATGTTGTTTTGAAATTCTGTATCATTGTTTTCATTGGTTTTTCTCTTCAAGGAAAAAAAGGAATTAGGATTTTACTTAAAGTTATTAAAGTAATATTATGTTAAACATATCCCTGATAGTGATTATATCAAGACTTCAGAATATTTATGTGAAGATGTGAAACTGCAGTTGTGCTACATGAATGACAATGAAGAATGCCTCAGCGTACTCTGAGGTTGTTTCAGAAGGGCACATTGGTAGGTATAGAGGGGCCTTGAGGCAATGGCAATGCTTTATGACACTAGTATTTGAAAGAAAACTACCAAATTCTAGTGCTGACAAAAAGTAACAGTGAAAATTGCCTGTTGTACCACCCCCTTCCCCCACTTTGAGAGTGGGAAAATGCTAAGAACCAATTAATATTCCCATGAAAAATATAATAGGAAAGCAATTCAACTGCTCTGGGGTAGTGAGTGAATTTCCAACGCTTGCTATATAGTGAAGCACTGTCAGGAAAACAGGGGTCCAGGTCAGTAACCTTCATTTTCCCAAAGGCAATACACGCCATCTATTATGCTTCAGGGTCCCAGAGCTGGAGACTCAGCTCTTAACTTGCACATAGGTTCGGATAAGGGTTAACCGCATGTTACTTCATTCTTGAGGCAGATATATAAACAACAGGGTTTTTGCTGTTGGTATGTATTCTCTTTCTCTCTCTATTTTTGTTTTCTTTAGTGAAGTTGGATGACAAGATTGGATAGTTCTCTTGTAATTTCCCAGTGTTGTAATATTTTGACATTTATAAAAATGTTGAAAATTGCTGTTTGACTTTTTTTCTGGTTTTATTGGTGTTTTTAGCACAACTATATTTCCTCAAACGCCTAAGGCTTTTATGGACCATCTAATAATTTTCAAAATAAACATCTACTCACAATTTTAACATGAACTTTGTGTAATTAGTAAGTATATACTGGATCCACTGTATTAACTCGTAAAATCTTAACAGAAACAAAAGTATGTACCAAAGACTCTAGTCTTTCTGGCTAGCCTCTTAAACAGTAGAATATTTTTGAAGAGGTGTAATTATTTGCAAAATTACTTCTGAGGGAAGAACTACAGAAAAACAAATTTTATTATTTGATTAGAAATGTGAACAGACAAGTCTATATCAATTTACTGCCAAAATATTATGTTTTGGTCCTGAGCTTTGAAATATTTGAGAAATGTTGCTTAATGACTAAGTCTTAGACTCTGTGAAAGTCATTCTGTTCATTAGTGTTAGATAGAACATTTTCATGTTGTCACCTGTGAGGCTTTTGCTATTCACAGAGGCTGTTTCCATATTTATATTCCTGCCAGATATTTTGCAGTACATGGTTACCACAGAAAGTTCTATGTGACAGACACAAAGTAATTTTTCTTCACCTGAAAGAGAATGAGGATGTAAGCCACAAAAAAAGTTTAGAGGAAATTGTGGATGGATAGCTTATAAAAATTGTCACAGTTTAGAAGACACTTGCAACTTCAGGTAGGAAGGTGACCCACAACATTTACCACATGCTGGTTTGCCATGTAGTGGAGGATAGTGATGAAGCTATAAAGTCAAAAAGTTATCAGAATGTGAAATATTTTGCATAGAAATCCAGGATCTTTGGACATAGCTCTGTAATCAAATGGTCTTTTCATATTTAAAGAGGAGGATTTTATGCAGAGTGCATAACTAAAGGAAAAAATATTTATGACCCGAATTTTTCTTCTGTAAATTAAAGAGCTTTGTAGAATTCCATGAATAATATATATTCATATAACTCGGATGGTCTATTTTATAGAAGTATGTAGCTAAGAAATTGGCACTGCTCTTTAATAATGAAAATATTAATTCTAGAAATATTTTAGAATGAAAACTCAAAAGCAGTCTTATTGTTCATTCCTATCTATCATGATTTGATTTACATTTGATCAGGCAGGTGCACACGAATCATCTCATTGCGGGTTCCCATCATAGAGAAAGCAATTGAAGTCCAGAGACTTCAAGTTAATTTCTCCAGCAAAGGATGTTTGATATTTGTCTAAATTATAGCAATTGTTGAGCACCTATGGAATGTTAGGTTCTGTGGAATCTTGTTCAATGAAGAATATTTATGTATTAAGATTTTATCATGTAGGTGAATATTTTCTTGCTTTCTCCAAAACCAGGCCCTTTATGCTTTTGTAGATGGAGACTTTACTGACCTTTTTTCTTTTTCTTTTTTTTTTTTTTTGGCAGAATCGGGGATTGAACTCAGATCGTTGCACTTACCAGGCAAGAACTTATTATACTTAGCCATCTCCTCGGCGCTTCACGAACTTGTCTTATAACACCCAAAGTATCATTGCCAGCTGTGAGCACCTGAGCAGACCAAACGCTATAGCATCTTTACTTCCATGAGATTCTTCCTAGTGTTCCTGAGCCAAGACCCAACAGGGCCCAACACTGCCTCCTTCAGAGGCTGAGCACTTCAGAGGCTGAGAACAAACTCCTTTTATTAAAGTGTTCGGTTGTATTATCCTGCCATAACCCTATTCTCTTTTGTAGGTGATGTACTTGAAATTAGACTGGTTCATTCTCAGAATAGCATAATTCAGATAATGCACTTTAGCCTCCTGACTATCTTAAGCTGAAGGAGATGGAGAAAATAGCCTGAGTAGGAAGTTCTCTCTGACCTTCCCTTCCTCCCCTACTAAGGTGGCCTTGGGAGGCTCCCCCAACTCACTGATATCATAGCACATCCTCCAAGCATACACTTCTGCTGACTGTCCATAAATATAGTTTCCTTAATTTCTGGGCCTAAATTTCTCAAGATTCCTTTACATATGGGAAGCAAATAAATTCATTATATTTTTCCCCTTACTCTTTCCTTTTTTTTTTTTTTAAACAGGGAAGTAAGGGCCAGCCAAATAGTTCAGTGGACTAAGGCCTCTGCTTAGGCAGAGTGCAGTGGCTGGGGTTCAAACCATGCAGTACAGACCTCGCCCCCTGGGCAAGCTGAGATGTGATTGAGATTGAGAGTGGTTGGGGATGCCTGTAATCCCAGCACATAGGAGTCTGAAAACAGAATTACTAAGAGCCCAATCAGTGTAGTGAGACTATAGATCCTATACTGAATACAAAACAAACAAACAAACAAAAAAATCCCCACAAGTTTAGGTACCAAGTGAGAGGCAAACACACAGGTTACTACAGAGCACAACAAAAGAAATGAAAGGGACTGAGACCAAGAAAGATGGAAGGGTAGAATGAGATTAGAAAATTATTTAGAAAATAAAATCAAAAGATAAAGAAGTGTTTGCTGTATGCTCAGATTCTGAAAACACCAAAGTTAGGAACAACATAAATAACCACTGCAGTTTGGTAAATAAATTAATAAAGAAAAATACCTTAAATGAGGGTGGTACAAGGACTTGTTTAAATTCAAATTAGAATGTTTACCTTGCCTGTTCATTGCTCAGAACTGTATCACTCAGCAAATCATATTTTATTCCTTTTTGTCCTTTTGTGCAAAAGGGCTTGTGAAAACCTTATTCATAATTCTGAATTATCCCTCTCATTTTCAGGGTAAATGAATTAGATATATGCCTCTGTATATTTTTGCCTTTCATGTATTTACTTTAAGTACAACTTACTCTTGCATTAGTTTTTAATAATCAATACAATTCTCAAAAATTGATAAAACTATACATTTTTATCATTGATAAAGCCTATATAACCTGTCTATAAAGAACTAGTTTTAAAATGCATTTGGCATTTTCCAACAATTCTTGATATGCTAAACTTTAAATCCCTATAGAATGAGAAAAAAAGAAAAACAAAACAAATAAAAATAAATAACTAAATTAATAAAATATAAATAATCACAATAAACAATTACATATTTTTACATAAAAATTTAGAAATCAAACCATATGCAACATTTGAAAATACCAGTTTCATGTTATTCTAAGGCTTTTAATAATCAGACAATAGATGCCTGTGTTATAGGGTAATAACATCATTACACTTCTCTTCTGGAGAGTTAATAACTTAAATTTGCAGACCAAAAAATTAAAGAAAAAGAAGGGCTACAGCAATAGCTAATATTTTGGCCCTAGCCCTTCAAGGTGAGTGACGACTCAGTACATAGGAGAACCTGTACTGTAACATCCTGTAACTCAGTGGTGTCCCAAATTTTCTGTTCAAGGAGATTATGGGGCCACAGAAGAAAGTGAGCAATGACATACAGTGGTCCTAAGGAGAGTCACCTAGACAGAAAACTTTCTCTCAGACTTTCACAAAAAGCAAATTGGTCAAGCAATGACTGTGGCTTGTCCAGATGGCTGACACTGACAAAAGATCTACAAACTGCTGTGCAAGATTTTGGGGTAAATCCTGAGAGGATCTGACTGACCTTGTCAGAAATAAAAGTCACATTTTTTGTTATATAGGTCTTGCTTTATTTTGGTCTTTACCATCCAGCAGAAAAGTATAAACATGAGGTATAAAAAGTTAAGCCATATGTATAGGTTGAGCTATAAAAGGCTCAAGTCAACAACTTCTGACATTGCCACTTCCATGGATAACCCACTACTATTACGGACTATTGAACTATATTGGATTATTTTGATGAATTGACACACCTACAATATTTAAATGGCAATGAAATACCCATCTCTGACAAAACTAAACAAAGAAGGGGGATATAAATGAAGATCCATTTTGTACTGAACAAAAAAAACTATATATGTGTGTGCGTGTGTATGTATATATGCATATCTGTGTATACAGGGTGGGTTAGATGTGCAGCTGCTTTCTCTAAGTTCAGTCAGAGGAAAAATTTGTACTAATAGAATTTAGACACGATTTCATGTCTGCATCATGTACTCTGAATAACTACTACAAAGAACAATATTCAATGTATTAATTATTGTAACTCTCCTAATAATTTTGAAACTGTCTTATTGCTATTTTTTTCTCAATAAATTTTTTTTCAAAAAATAAATAAAGTGCATTTGGGCTATTGCATATATTTATATGTAATCGTTTCATTTATTTAGGAAAGTTTGCAATAATTATAAATAATGTATTGACAACTCATATATGTTCAGATGCAAGATTTATTCTATCCAGAGTTTTATTAATTAGAAAGGTGCATACTGGAAACCTCTGTTCTCTATCTCTGACTCTGTCTCTCTCTCTCTCTCTCTTCATATCTTGATGATTTAAATCTATTTTCTTAAATAGTGATGATGAATAAATTTTAAAACTTACACAAATACAAAACACTTATTCACTTATTCAGAATTATGAACATAGAAATGTGCAACATGACTATACTTGTACTTTGAAATATAAATATTTTATGTGAAATTATGATTCACTTCTTTCTTACCTATTGTCATATGCTTACACTGAATATCTGATTCTCCTTGTCTTCATTAGCTGTTAGGGACTGTAACTTGAACATCTTAACACAGAAGGAGAAGCAAAGCCTTCCAACACTGTTCTGTCTATGGTAGTGGGCAGGGAATGGCTGGAAATTTAAACTACGGATTTGCCAAACTAGGGACAATCATGTCTCTGAAGAGAGTTCACTGAACTTTCTCAAGCTGTTTGCTATATAGGACAAGGAAGAAACAATTCCCAATTAAGACAGGAGTTGGAAAGTCATCTATTAATTGTTTACAGAAGGAAACCGCAGATCTTTCTCACTCACAGTGTGACACCAGTTTAGTAGACATCAAACTGGGCTCCCTGCTTAGCAAGATCTGGGGAGTTAAGGTTTGGTAGGTGTAGGAGTCCATGAGAGCCACACGCACATTTGCATGTGTAACACTGAACCAAGGTTAGCCTTTTATTACTTATACTCTTTTGACATTGAGCCGTAAATACAAGGAAATGCACACACACACACACACACACACACACACCCCTCAGGATGTTGTGTGTTCTGGCATCTACTGACCTGAAAAGCATAAATGTTTTTTACAGTGCAACACCATTAAACAGATTTCAGTTACTCCAGATATATAGCACAGTTGACAAGTGATACCTCAGTGCTTTTCTTCCCCACAGTTTTCTTTGGCTTTTAATCATAATATTAATTAGTATTCTTCAACAATGTTTACATAACAGTTATTTATTTTGTGTCAATTATATATGAAAATTGGAAACACTATCAAAATGTTTATTCATACAGTGTTAATTTTTAATATCTAAATTATGCCAGATACTATGACACTCTATGAATTAACAATGCTATCATTTCCAAATACAAGTTCATGGTACATAGATAGATAGATAGATTCATAGGTAGATAGATAGACAGAGACAGATATATAGATGTATAATGTACAGATGTATAGTTGTACAGATGTACAGAAAGATGTATGGATGTACAGATGTGTAGATACAGATTTTTATTGTGGCGCATTGTGTGTCTGTGTGTATCTACATGCTTGGAATTAAACTCAGCCTCACATATGTCAGACAAGCAGACTATCGATATGCTCTATTCCAGCTCCCTAAATTTTGTTTGATCTTTTTCATAAAGTGTCAATTTAAGAAAATGAAACTATTTTTTAAAAAAAGTTACAAAACATAAAGAACTAAAGATATCTATTGCACATTTAAATACAATAATATTTAAATAATGATACTTTATATGAATAGAAAGTAATTCCATTAGAAGGCATTAAAATACCTTATATTATAATCTAACTGAAATATAGATATGAACATTTTATACTCAAAGGAATTTGTCTTCACTAAAAATTAAAGAGCAATATAATAAATTAAGATGAACTAACAAATTACTAAATTATTGGAAATGAATTTTTATGTTAGTAATTTATTAATTTGAGTTAACATTTTCATCTAATTTGATGCACTAGAGACTTATTAGAAACAATTGTTTTTATGAAAAGGCAATACATTCTCAAATTGTTATACAACAATAATGATTTGTGTCATGTATCTTTTGTATTTATATGACTACTCAATAGGTGGTGTTGCTTATGAAAGAATTCACCTGGTTCTACCTTGTCCAAGAAAAAGTCCCTGATCATTAACATTGTTACCTATGTATAGTACAAAATAAAGACACTGTGCAGCATGGGGCAGGGGTCAATATCTCATTAGTCCTGCTAAACAAGATTTATATTGCAACACATCTGCAAGCTTCAGTCTATAAATTATGTAGAACCTTTACCCCCAACTCACACTTTTACTAGCAGTAGCAAATCAAAAATTAGGCAAAGAAATTCATTCATGAGTTGATTTTTTTTTATCATTTAAGCATTTATCAATATAGATGAATGCAATTTTAAAATAAAATCATATTCTATGGCAGAGAATATCTGCACTTCGCGTTAGACAGAGTGTTTAGGCAATTAAAAATTCTTTTTTAAAAGTATAAAAATCAAAAAGCGTAGTGAATGTTTCTGAGTACTATATATTTATAAAACTTCTTCTTGTTCACTGGAGAGAGGTTTTTTTGTTTGTTTGTTTTTTTTTTTTTTTTGGTAATACCAGGGATCAAGGTCAGTACCTTGCACTTGCCAGGCAGGCACTTGTCTCACTGAGCTATTTCCTAAGCTCCCTGTAGACACTTATTAGCCAGACTTAAGTTTTCAAGTACTTTTCAGTACTCTGGAATTTTTGATCACAGAAGACTTAAAAATAGTTATCTGAGACCAACCAGATAGCTCAGTGGATTAAATCACCTGCTTAGGGTTGAACGTGTGATTCCTGGCATATGGTGGCAGCCCCACATTCAAGGTGCACTGATAGCAATTGAGACTTGGCATGGTGGTATGCACCTATAATCCCAGCACTTGGGAGACTGAAAAACAGGAAGAATCACTACAAGTCTTATCTGTGTAGTGAGACCCTGTAGACACTATAGATCCTGTACTAAATACATTTTTAAAAAGTCATCTGGCATGATATCTATTATATATAAAAAGCCAAGATAACTTTAAGGAGGAAAATAAAAATACCCTACAATAAGTATATTATTATATACATGTTTAAAATTAGAAAATACATAATGATGCAAAACTAGATAGTAAACTACGTTAGTTAATTTGAATTTAGCCATCTATATGTTATTTTTTTTCTTTTTCTTGTATTTTAGGGAAGGATCTGCAGAGTGTTCAGGGTCTCACTACTAGATCACCCAGACTCACAGTGACTCTCCTCTTTATAGCTTCCCAAATGCTGAGACTACAGGTACACACCACCATGCCCAGTCTCAACTACCAACTCAGTGAGCCCCAGAGGTGGGGCCAGCATGGCAGGCCCAGGAATTGAACCCCCAGACCCTGTACCTGTTTGTAGGTACCTTCACTACCTGAGCTACTTGGCTGGCCCTCCATACAATTCTTGATCTTAATCTCTCCTCGCTAGTGATGTCCTGTATGCATTGCATCTAATGGCACATTGGGCAAATTGTTTTATGATGCAATTATGTAAAGTTATTTTCTAAATGTGAAATTATATTAAGGCTCTGATCCTATTCATTTATGTATGTAATCATATCTGAAATACATGCATGAACATATATAAACACATACAATTTTATTTATTTATTTATTTTTTTGTCTTTTTGAGACAGGGTCTCACTATGCAGTTCAGGCTGGCCTTAAGCTCACTTTGTAGCTCAAGCTGGTCTCGAACTCACAACAATCCTCCTGCCTCAGCCTCCCGAGTGCTGGGATTACAGGCATGCGCCACCACGCCCGCAACCACATACAATTTTATATACACGTGCACAAACATGTTTTTTAGAGTAGTGCTTGTATAGATTGGTTATCTGTAGTGTCTAACTCATATAAGCAATTCATGTCAGAAAATCAAAATATTAGATCTTTGAACTGAATATATAAAAACACAAAATCTGAGAATAAAATGTTGTGCGTGTATATGTGTATTTATTTGTGAAGCACATATTAATGGAAGAAATTTATAAATTTGTGCATAAAGCAACTTATTAAGCATTATTATGAGATGATGAAAGGGTAATCTTGTATACTGGAAAATTCACTTCACAGTATACCTTTTATTTTATTTACTTATTAGTGAATTTAGGACAGGATCTACAGTGTCTCGCTATGTAGATCAGACTCGTAGTAACACTCCTGATTTTTAGCTTCCCAACCGCTGAAATTATAGGCAGACATCACCAAACCCAGTCTCAGTTGCTGTCTCAGTGGACCCTAAGGCTGGGCCGGCATGCCCAGGATTGAACCCAAGCCACTGAGCTCTGCTGAAGCAGGCGTTTTAGTCCACTGAACTATCTGGCCCACCCTACTTTTTTATTTAAAGAGAAAAAAGTAAGAAAAAATTTCAGAACAAGATTATAGCAAGGTGACAATCATCAAGACACTACATATTATTATAAAAGTTACTCTGAGTAAAAGAGATAGGCAGTAATTGTCTAACAATATTAACATAAACCTTTCTTTCAATGAACCAAGAGAAATTAATGGCATAACTATATTAACTGTTAGATAGATAAATAGATATATAGATATAGATATAGATATAGATATAGATTTGATTTTCCCTTCCATTTCTCCTTTCCCCTTCATGCTGCACTTTTAAAAAGAAAAACAATGAAACCTTGCTAATGCTCAATGAACCAAGGAAATAAAAGCCTTCAACGACTGGGGTCCTTTTTATAATGCTATATCACTTAAATTAAAATTTGAGCAAAAATAATAAACGGAAATATAAATGTATGTAAACATACATGTCTTTTGCAGGAAGATTTTGACAGCAACATTACATGCTAACTGGAATTTGTGAGGTTTTCCTCAGACCAGCAGCCAGGGAGAAATTTAGTAATCTCACACTGAAATAACAAAATCATGAATGACCATTTCAAGCCCTAATTCAAGCATTATCATAACTTAATAGGAATTCATATACGAAAAGTTGATGGACAACTCTCCCCTAACATAAATATTTTATTTCATTTTCTTTGTATTTTTCATTGGCAGGTAAAAATTATATGGTTTCTTCTTGGAAGTTTGCATTCTAGGAAATGGATGCTATGTACCAAACCCTTTATTAGATTTTGTTTTTACACAGGATCTCATTAAGTTCCTAAATTACCTAGCCTGAGTTCAAAATTGCAAGCCTGTCTCAGTCTCCCAGACTTCTGGGGTTACAGGTATATACTACAGTGTATGGGTAATTCTAGGTTTTAATACAATGTTATGTGATATTTACAAAATGTAAAATGTGTAGATCAAACTAATTAACATATCAATCCTCTCCTAATATTTTAAGTGATAAGAACCATTACAATCTACTCATACAAAAATTTTAAAGTGTACACTGCATTATGGAGACATTGTAATTGTCACTAGTTGTCATCCCTGCCAGATATCAAACTTTTACTCAAGAAAGTGTAGAAGACAAAAATAATATGTATTGTTATTTACTTCTAACTGCATTTACTTGAATTAAAGAAGAAATGTAAAAATCAACAGTAATATGGGAAGAGCTAAAACCAAAAGTAATACACTGCATCTTCAATTACTTCTGCAATATTCTTGGAGAATACATATCACATAATGACAGTGCTAAGTAATTTATTGGTTAAGTTCTAATATTGTTGGGCTACTACTGACATCAATTTTTTTTCTAGAACTGGGGATTGAATTCAGGCCCTTGCGTTTGTCAGGGAAGCACTTATTCTACTGGGCCATCTCCCCAGCCCCTGACACCAATTTTGTGAGTAGAATCCAACTTCAGTAGGAATACCTTAAAAATACAATTTAAAAAACTCACCCAAATTAAGTGGTTGACCTGTGTTTAGTGAAGTTAAAAAGAAAAAGAGAGAAAAAGAGTGATGTAAGATTTGTAATGAAATTTTACAAGCATTTTCAAAGTTAATTTTTTCATAAAAATGTAAAATAACTGTTACAGCTCTGTGATTAGAGCAAAGAAATTATAATTTACATTAACTAGCATGCTTATACATGTAATAACATACCATTATTAAATATCAAATTAAGCTCCATAAAAATCAGTGTGAACCACAAAAGTACTTATATTTCATATTATTATTAATTTTAGTACTTATATTAACACGTTTATACTTACAACATTTCATTGTTTGAATTTCTTTCCACTTGAGGTTATCATATTATTTTACCTACTCAGTTCCACCAAAGAAATTTACTCCATCAGTTTCCTTTTCCTATGTTCCTGTGAACATACACCATTAGCAATATACAAATAATTATATAATTTCTATCAGAAGCTGAAAGCAATGGATTAAATTTGGTTTTTTTTAAATGTTAACTTTGTTTGATGAATTTATGCTAAATTAGACTGAGGTCTGGAATTTTAGCCGAGAGCCAGACATATAGCTCGGTGGGATAGCACCTACCTGGCAAGTGCGAGTCCCTAAGTTTGAGTTCCAATACCAAAAGGAAAAAAGTACTGGTAAAATTCATCTAGGAGCTTACTGTCCAGACTTTATGCTGGCTACAAGTGTACGTGCTTCACCAGGAACTTGTAGACAAAATAGAAATAATTACTCTTCAGTCTACCTATCCTAATTACAGACTCCAACATATTGTCAACTGTCACATGAAATAAAGTATTACTTAATAATTGTTTGACACATCTATGCAACCTGTCCATTCCTTGAGATCATTCTAAACAGGAATCACAGAAGCAAATTTTATTGTAAAATTTTGGTCAACTTCCAAAAATCAATTATATGATAGAATATCTCAAAGTTAAAATAGCTAACCTAATAGATATTATACTATATTCACTTCTTTGTTCTTTAAAAAATAACAAATTCATCACTTATATTATATTATCATTATATTATTTGGTAACTTATTATACATAACAATATATGTTACTTAGGAATAGGAAACAATTAAATCTTAATTATAGGTTTTATTTTAGAGCCATTTAAAAAATTTACAATTAAATTGCTGCATTACTTTTGTGTGAAAGGCATTGAAGAACTAAATGGTAAATACTGTAATCATTACCAATAGATACTTTGTGAGTTTACACAAAATACAAAGAAAAAAAGGAACATGAAAACAGCCCTCCCTCCATAAAAGGAGTAAAAGATGATTAAAAAAAAAATAGAAAAAGTACCATGTCTCTATGCATCCACCCTTTGATGAATGGCCTGTTTCCAAGAGTGAGCTATCATCCCTGCTGCTTTATACATGAGCATGTGTATACCACTGTGGTATTATTCTTTTAATTGTTTTGAGAAGATACCACACCGTGGCCGACCTGGCTCCGGTGCGACCTCTAGCCCTAGTCCTCTGAGAGATCTACACGCTGATTTCCACAGGGCTGCACTAGTCTATAGCCGCACGCTGGTGGGAAAAGCTTCCTGTTCCCCACAGCCCTTGCCGTTGGCTGATTTCTTCATAATGGCTGGTCTCTCAGGAGTGAGATGAAATCTCAGCAGTGTTTTAATTGTAACAGAAGATGTGATATTTTATACAATGGAATACTCCTGTGCACAAAAGGAAGGATAAACGTGAGGCTTTACAACTTAATAAATGCACACTGAAACTGTACTCAGCTGAAATAAATGGGATACACGTTTAAATATTGCACCGTTTCTCTGGTGTGAGAAAATAAAGTGTAAGAAAGATCAAAATGTGACAGGGAAGGAAAAGGGAAGGAAATTTTCAAATGGCAAATGAAATGAGGGAGGGGGAGAGGGAAAGGAGGAAAGATAAAGGAATAAAAGAGAATAAAACTGCAAACAACATTTTGTAAATATGAGCGGAAGGGGAGTTGAAGGAAGTGGAGGGAAAGGGAGAGGAAGGATTGAGGTGCAGCACATACAGGTGTAAACTCCCTGTGATGCATGTGATCTGTCTGTCTATCTGTCTGTCTGTCTATCTCTCTCTCTGTCTATCTATCTATCTATCTAGCCATCCATCTATCTATCTACCTGTCTAGAGAGCTGGGGATATCACCCCCCAGCACAGTACATGCCTGGTAAGTGTGAGGTCCCGAGTTTGATTACTAGCAGCAAACAAAAATGTTTCAATAAGATCAACATAACAACTAAAACCGTAGAATAAGTGGAAAATGGGAGGAAAGACTTCCAAAGTATAAGCAAAAACATTCAGGAAGAATGCAAAATAGAATACTATTTATCAGTAGAAGATAAATTTGGCAGAGAGAAGAACTTATCTTTAGATTATTTTTTAAGAGTTGATGAATTTAATTTTGCTCTGTTGAAAAAAAGTATGCTCCCGAGCTAAACTACATATAGCTCAATGTGTCAACATGGATGACACAGACAAAGGAACTACAGAATAATGTACAGGACTACAAGATAAACCCTGAGAAGACTTCAATGACCACATAGGAAATATAAAGTTCATGTGTTGATATATAAGTTTTAATCTACCTGGGTCTTAACCATCCAGCAGAAAAGTATAAAAGTATAAAAATGAAGTATATATCGTGAGCCCATAATATTAAGCTGAGCTGTAAATGGATATGGTTGACAATTTCTTTGAATAACTCCCTATGGTTGCAGAATGCTGGACTGTGTTGGATTGTGGTGTCGAGTTCAAACACCTACGGTAGTTGAATGTCAACGGAGTGCCCACTTTTGTCAGGTGTAGACAAAGGAAGGGTTGTAGAAAGAAAAAATCATCCTGTGTGTGTATAGACAGTACAGTTGGGTTAGATAACGATGTGCTTCTACATAATTCTATGAGAGGCAAGATCTGCACTAATGGTGGTTGGACAGGATATTATGTCGGCTTTTAGTGCTATAGTCATCCACTAGGTAAATAATTATTGAATCTTTGATATAATTCAGCTACATAAATACCTGTAAATATAATATCATGTATGCACCTTGTACAATACCAAAACGTTATGAAAAAAAAAAAAAAGGTAAATGGTGCTGAACCCTGAGAAGAGAAAGCGAGAGAGCACTGGGAAGCAATGAAGAAGGTAGCAGCAGCCATTGTCAGTTGGTGACCATTTAGAGCAATGCATTTGTGGGAGAAACTAGAACTTTCCTATTTTGCTGCTGGTTTTTAAAAAAAAAAAAAAGCAACTAGGGGCTGGCGAAATGACTCAGTGGAATATAGCACTTCTCTGGCAGGCACAAGGACCAGATAGAGTTCAATCCCCAGTAATGCCAAGAAAAATAAAGAAATAAAAAAACCTAGATCCAGACCTTCAGATTTGGTATCTGAAAAAAATATTTTGAATGAGCACAACTTTGTACTCTGGGGAATCTGACTTTTAAGAACTCTGAGTATAATGAGCGCTTGGCTGCGCTCCAGGTGCCATCTGCAGTGGACGGCGCTGCGCCGGCTGGTAGGCGCTTCGCTCTGAGCAGCCGCACACCTTCGTGCTGTCAGCTGTCCACACACTCGCCCGTCGGGCAGCAGGGGAGGGAGGGCTCCTTTCTTCTCTTGACTTACATGCATCACAGAAGTACTTTCTTTTCATAAAATGCAAACCAGAATTTTGCTGAACATCAAGTGAAGAAGCCTTATTCTAGTTGATCATACTAGGGAAAATAGAGAAGAATATAAGAACAACAACAACAAAAACCCATGAAGGGCAGTTTCACCTGGATTTACACCACGTAGAAATTAGGTTTTTGAACCTAGATCAGAGAAACCTAGGCATAGCATTTAAGAAATACTAGATAATGATTGCAGGGAAAAAAGACCTCAAACAGGTTTCAAATGTTTGAGGATATATTTTCCATTGTCTCACAAGGTAAGCACTGCACAAGAAGGAAGAGAACCAAAGTGGATTTGTCATACTCTCTTTAAAAGATAAAAATACTACTATATTTTACTTAAAAAAAGATTTTTCTGAGGGGATATTGAAGAATACCTGCTAATTATTTTCCTAGTATTGCTTTCTCAGTCTGTCTACTTGAGAAAGAGCAAGTATATTCGTAGTTAACTGCACTGAATTATTCAGTACTCAAAAACATAGTGGGAAACAATAATTGGTTAGTTACTGTTAATGTCCACTAATGGCTAAAAAAATAAGTCTGTACAACTGAGTTATATTAGCACTGTAACAGTGAACATGAATTAATCATGAACAATAAAACACAATTATTTTCAATATCAATAATTTTAAAACTTATTTTTTCCGTCTTTTTCTTGTGTAACCAGGGATCGAACTCAGGCCCTTACGCTTGCCAGGGAAGTGCTTATTCTACTGAGCCATCTCCCTGGCCCTAAAACTTTTCAAAACAATGTAACTGAGACTAAGAGAAGGTGTCTTAATATCACAGTTCAAGGTAAACACAAAAATTTTTGTTTGTAATGCTGAGATTTATCTTTGAAGAGGATCTGTGCAATCAAATCAGAAGAGTGTATTGGAAAAACCCTTTTGATTTGGAAAAAATATAATATCAAACTTGTCAGATGTCCAATGTGCCAAGTTTGCATACCCCAAATTCAAGGCATTAATTGCAAGGAATAACAGAGGTTAACAGTGGGAAAGTTTACTGAGACATAGCTCCTGAGAGACAGGAGGGGTTGGGAAAGTGGGCGGCCACTGAGCCTTTTGTCAGGGGTAATGCATACAGCAGTCACTGTATGGGTAAAATATGGGTCCAAATGCAGTGGACCTGTAGGATTGTGAGTAGAGCAGCTTAGCTAACATTGGCCCAGTGGGGAAGCTGGCCATGTGCCAAGGGTCCCTGGAAAGGGAGACCCTTTAGGGAAGGAGCAGGTCCTGATTCTCTGGTCAGCCAACTAGGAAGCTTAAGCCTAACTGGATTTGCTGGGCCAAGTGGGGTTAATTACAGCATAATTCTAAGTTACTGTTCATGCCTAAGGAGGTGTCTTAGTTACATTACTGATTGCTGAGAGAAACTGTCTGACACCTAAAGGCAAACGAGGAAAGGTTTGTTATAGCTCACAGTTTGTAGAGATTTCAGATCATAGTCAGTTGGCTCCAAGGTGGCCTGGCAGAGGGGACACAGTCCATGGCAGGAAGAAGGCAGTAAAGCAGTGAAGTAGCAAGTGACCAATTGGCCTCTTTGTAGATGTCCATGCTAGCACTCATTCGCAGGGGCAGCCTTTCCATTATCCACAGCCAGCAGTATGCCAAGCTATCCATTGTACTAAGTTAATAATGACACACCCTAATCAAGCCACCTCTGAAATTCCCACATCTGAGTACATGATGGTTTGTAAAGACATCTAGACATAGAACATTACAGGAGGCATGCAGGCCTGGACGTTGGATCTTTGCTTTGAGTGCTGGACTTCTTCAGATGCTCCCAGCTATACCTACAGCCACAGTTCTGTTGTCTTAATTTTATACTGATTTTAATGTGAGTGTCGTCCTTGTCTGACTGCAGATTAAAGTCTGTCTAACTTAGCTGCATATAATACATTTTGTTTGGTACAAGATCTCCTTCATGACTATTTTCTCCAACTATTAAAAACTAAGATGTAAGAGTTGTGCCATATTATGGGGAATATTATACCAATTTAATATATGCAAACCATAGGTAAATTAATTCAGGGTGATAAGGATTTATATATCTTGAAACATTAATCATATTTATTTGTTGGAAATTTCATATTCTTAATTATTTTGGAAAGGATCATAAATTCTTTTACCAACAATTACCCTACTTTTTTGTGTGTGTGTTCTTAGTGCAGTACTGATCCTCCTGTTTTCAGCTTCCCAAGTGCTGGGATTACAGCCTCACACCTCTACTCCCAGTCTCAATCACCACCTCAGAGTAACCTGGGACAGGGCTGGCATGGCAGGCTAGGGACTGAGTCCCTGGTCCCTGCATCTGCCTAGGCAGGTGCTTTAATCCCCGGAGCTATCTGGCCAGCTCTACCCTACTGTTCTAAAAAAAGATGCAGATGTAATTCATCTTCTCTAACACCAGTTGAACTTTTTTCTGTCTCCTGCTTCTCCTTGCAGCAACATAGAATGCACAGAAACTTGTTTTATTGAGTGAAACAAACCATATGTATACACAAATATCACCTATTCTCATCTTGTGGAATCCACAATGTTAATATATTGTAGAAGTACATAGTCTGTTTTTAAAAGTATCTTAGCTTTTAGTCAGAGCTACTTTAGCTGTGAAGGGAAATAAGCCCCAGACTTTCCAAGGATTTTTATCCTAGGAGAACGTTTATAAGCCAGATTCATTTGTCATGTCATGACTGTTATACATTTCTGTTACAAATACACAATACAAATCATTAAAAAGTACATACAAAACAGCACTGTAAATAGACTATTTTCACTTTACAGTTACCTAAGAGGGTGGCGGTACACTACAGAACAGCTGACACACAGGGTGGAGCTTCTGCTTTTGCTTTGGGGCATACGGGGCTCTGACTGAGCACTGACAACTGTCTCCTCTCATGCTGTACAGCAAGCGCATAGCAGCACCTCTGTGACAAGGTCTGGCAAGCACATGAGCCACCCGCATGATTTGTGCATCTATGAATATTCCTAATCATACACCCTTTTGTACCTCTGGGAGTTTACAACTCTAGTGTTCTTAGGTTGGGAAATTATGATAGAAGGTAGTCTAGTGTTTATTGGCGTTATTCCTGCATCAGTTTGTTGAAGTATTAGGGTGGAGCTTTTGAAGAGCTGAATCAATCAGTGACTGTAAATGTAGGTGGTGTTGTAGACTTGGACTTCTTAGCAATCAGTATTTTCTCTGACTCCTGATACATGGAGATCAAGTTAGCAGATGAGAAATATTTATATACTTATCGTGATAGTAGGAACTGATTAACGAAACTGAACCAGTTACATAATAGGGTAGAGGAATCATTATAGGGACTGAACCATAAATTGTGGAGGCTGTTACAAAGTTCTCTAAAAGACTGAAAGGTTTGGTTATTCTTGTTAAATTACATTATTATCTTGTTTGACTTGCATTTATTTAAATATTCAGTCAAGAAAGATGGATATGAAATTTCACAGAACAAAGCCCCGAAGGACTGCTAGCACACAAAACACAAGGTCTCACTAACAACATGCAACGTAGAAAGAGAAAGTGCACTTCAGGTATGTCCAGGGAAGACACAGAGCAGGCTCATATTAGCCCAGAGAGCCAACTGTTACATTTTTAAGACATTAAGCCCCTCAATATCAGCATAGCACTTAGGAATTGACCACGGTAGAAGGATTTTCATGATGGAAATGGTGAAATCTAAAAAAAGGACCTTACATTTTCTAGCAAATTCAATTGCTAAACCTTAACTTTTGCCTTCAAACCTTGTTTGAGTATTTCATGTTATAAATTACTTTAAAAATGTCAGGGGAATGTAATCAAGAAAACAGTTTTAACTTAGCTGATTGACAGAGTAGAAAGCCATCATACGCTATACATCATACAATATACTTACAGATGTCTGGGGTAGTGGTAGCTCCCATCAGTTTTACATCAGAGATCTGTTAGGTCTATGAATCTTTGCAGTTTTTCATGGTGTCAATCATCTACCATTCTGATAATATTACATTGACAAAGTCTGAAACTTTAGGCTGCAGTGTAAACCTTGACTGCTTGGACTTCATTTAATTATGTCACTGTGATGAATTGAATTTTATTCTCAAATCTTTACTCTTTTTTTGCGTAAAATATACATTTAAAATACTCTCAGTGTCAGCAAAGTGTACTACCACTTTTCCAAGACAATGAATTTCTGCCAAACTATATAACTTGCTTTAGCCAATGAAATTAAAGTGTCAGAAGGAATTCATGTCCACACTCACATCAGTTATGTGACTGCTTGTGCTACTGCAGTGTGTAACACATGCTCCGGACAGCCACCACCCCTGAGACCCGGAGCCAAGCAGAGCCGAGCGAAGCAGAGGCCAGCTGAGTTCATGAAAGTTTTAGATAGACTGCAGATCTGTGACTTGGAGCATAATCATACATTAGCTGAACTGAAGGCCCAGGGAAGTGAGGAGAACAGCAGTTCACTGTGAAGTGTCAGTTTTTACAGAGGGAAATGTTCATAAGAACATTTACGTAAGAACATGTACATAATAACTTACCCAGCCACTTCATAAATACATTTTGGGTTCAATATTTTTAATTCATTGAAAATATATTTGATATAACATTTTATATCAGTTTGAACTCACATGTTTTAAATGTTGCATGAAATTGGCTTTTAGTCACATGTTATTTTAAAAATCAAGGAACCACTCTTCTAACAGAAACTCACAAACTAGCAAACCAAATTCTATGAAATTCAAAATCCTGAATTATTTCAGTAATCTGTGTCTCGATACCTCAATCCTGTGTCCTTTACATTGTTGGCAGTGACTATAGCCCCATACTGTTTATTAGAAGACATATCACATCTTAGTGGCATAAAAGAAAAATTATTACAGTCTTTAAAGGTTGTGTGGGTTGATAAAGCACAGCTGGTTCCTCACTTCCATTTCTTGTGCCCTTGCAGATAGTTCATATCTGAAGCCAGAACACTGGGAATTTTCAAGCGGTGCCTATGCCAGATGGCCTGATGAAAAGGTTGGCAATTAGTGTTTACCAACAGATGATGGTGTTTATTACAATTCCTTCACACGTGAACACAAGCTGCCAAACACAGCAACCCAGGGCTGAGGGGAGGCATAAGAAGCAGGATTGATAGAAGCAGAACACAGAATGGGTCAGACAACTGAAGGGCTGTCCTAAGGACTGCTCTGCCTTCAGTTCTTTCATATCTGCTTGGCCAAAGCAGCCACAGGCCTTCTCAGTTTCAAGAGGGCTGAAAAGTAGGATCCATAGCTTAACAGAGTGATGAAGGTGCACCACAAAAGAGCCCATGAGCTGCTTGCTACCATCTGACCACTTCTTAACTATAGACGTAAATTCATCAAATCTATTTTCTATTTTTCTTATTGTTATGGATTACTATTTGTCAAAATATTACATTATATCAGACAAGTCATTGTTTCCTCCACTCTAATATTTTTCTTAAATTTTTTTCTAGTCTCAATGATTTCAGACCTCAGCTCACTGCCTAATTTTAGTATGCATGCTTTACACTGTATTTTTCAGTGAGAGGTTTTCAGTTCCAGGAACCAATTCTTGTGAACATATCAAGTAATCCATAATTATAGTAATATTGACCAATGATTTGTTACTATGTTTTGTATTTTTATTTGTTCTCTGGACTTAGTTAATTAATTAATTAATTAATATTTATTTATTTATTTGTTTTTGGTACCAGGAATCAAACTCAGGACCCTGTACTGGCCAGACTCATGTTGGTGCCTCTGAACTATATTCCCAGCCCTCATTTAACTTAATACTATACCTCTTACCCCTCTAGCCAATTGCAGCCTAAAGCCAGAGCCCCCACGACAGTTCACTGACTTGCTGATCAAGCTAGTTGTCAGCACAGAGTGCAGGGAGACCTTTTCAGAGAACCTGCACATGAATCTTAGTGTAACACAGGCTTTAAACATATGCCCTAAAGAGGAGCATCTCAAAACTCAGCATTTCAAACTCTGTAAAGCTTCAAGTTGATTAAAGACCAGAGTTCCCTAGAGGTGGTAAGACACTGCCTTTGCTCCACTTGTTAAAGCTGCTGAAGAGCCTGCCAATCTTCAAGGGATTGGAGGAATAAAAGGCCATTTCTGTATAAAAGACGGCACATTGCAATAGATAGCATATAAATGGGCATATCGTGTCCATCCTTAGAAACAATTGTTCAAAATGACTTTGGATAAGTTTTCTCTCATGGTGGGACCCCAAAGGTAATCATCGACAGGCATTTGTCCTCTCATTTTGGGCTCTGAACTAGAGGATACTTCTGACCGCCTTCACCCCTAAGATTGGCCATCTCATTTCTTGTCGGGGGATCCACATAGAAAATGTACCTGAGGCTTTGTGGTCTGAGCCGAAATTCTCTACAGAGCACCACCCCTTCACTTTTCACTGGGGTAGAATAGTGATGGCCAGGGAAATGTAGGAAGCCATCTGGGAAGGACGACAGAACTCCTGTGCTCCTAGCTCCTAAATGGCTGTGGCCAGAGAACTGCTTGTGACAGAAGACCCTGACAGGAATTCTGAAGTGTGTGATGATGGGTAATTTGCATACAGCTTTAATATGCTTCTGAGCGAATTCACCCTTGTATAATTCTCACCATTTTAGTAGCAATAAAATCTATCAAATGATTATATTATGCAGCAAACAGAATTTTACAGATGTGATTAAAGTCTGAAACCATTTGTATGGATCTCAAGTTTGTTCAAATAAGCTTGAGAAGCTGCCATATGTGGGATTGTGATTATTTTTCTTCTTTTTCACTCTATTTTATAAACATAACATCTTATACTTCACTCTACCCTGAACATGTTTCTGTTTTTAATTTCATATCATTTTAAACTCAGTTAATATGAATTTCTTGGGTTGTGCCCTATAATTCAAATCTCAATTATAATACTCTTCTTTCTACATACTTCCTTCAGCTTCTTAACAATTATGTGCTTTTTCCTCCTGTGCCTGTTTATCATTTACTATGCTTTGAACGTTGCATTTCAATATGATGTATAGGACAGCTATAAAGCCAGGATAAAGAAAATTGAAGAGGATACTTGGGTCTGACTCTCTCAAGCTCAGACAAATACAATATCAAATTGTAGTGCATAGCTTGAAGCTTACTGGACCCTGCTGACATAAGTTTGGGCTGTAAAATCATATGAATGCCAAAGGTATTGTCCATTCCTCTGATTCAATTTCCTGGCCAGTAGAGCAACAAAGAATCTAAGTTTGATGGGAAGGTATTCTCTGTTGCCCAATTACTCTAAGAGCGTAAATTCTTTGAGAGGTTTAAACTTATTATAAAGCATATCTCTTTGTCCTTCTCCATTTTCCGTTCAGTGCTCTCTAATATGCTTACTCTTCTAGTCTTTTCAAATTATATCAAACTTAAAAACAATACCATGGGAGTTGCTTTTGGGAAATGCCATTTTTTTTGTTTCTCTCAACAATCTCTGATCTAATTATCTCTTAATTTTACTCTGGTGATATCTTCCCTTGTGGCAAAGCACTTGAATTATTTTAAAACATTTTGCAAATTGTTTGTTTATATTTTTTTGTTTCATTGAGATATACTTTTTAAACATTCTAGTCCATCATGTTTACAGAAATGTGTATTTCATATATACTTCTTCTGTTCATGTAAACTGTAACAAAAGACATGAAGTAAATAAATATGCAAATTAAGGACAGTGGCTAATTGTTCTGCCAGATGTTGAGTAGCTATCAGATGTTAAGTAATTATCTGTATCAAACACTGTTGACTAATGTAAAATTTGTTTATGAAAGACATAAAGAGACATCTTATACCCCAAAATTAAGACCACAAAGACACTGGGCATACTTCACAATAATTTACTTTACAGAATAATTTCTTTAAGATTATCCAAAGAAGGTAAGTATTCTAAGATTAGTGGACCAATTAATGGAAAAAATGTGACAGAAGTATGGGTTTTTTGTCACTATAGATATCATTGCTTTTGTTTGATGAGCAACTCATCGTAATCTTTAAAGGTAATCTCTAATACTTGGCTCATAACATGTTAGAAAGCTTAGTGTCTTGGTTTTCATTCAATGAGCAATTAGTTTGTGAATTACATTTTTACTTATTCTCATGACTTTTCCATTGTTTCAACATAGTCATTCACTGATGAATTTTGAGAACACTCCCATATCGCTGATTACATCTCACACGGTTAGAGGAGCCAGCACAACACAACATACTTTTTAAATATGTACCTTATTAGTGTATTGAATTGGATTTGAATACAGAATGATGGCGTGGTCCTATATTCAAGTGATGACATCAGCAATGGAATAGGTCATGGAGATACAGAATTTAGCAAAATGCAGAATATGCCTCCCATTTAAAATTTGTAAACAGTGGCCTTCTTCTTCAGTGTTGAGAGTCCATGATTCTGAAGACCAAGGTTTAGGATGGAAGAAGAGTATGCTATTATTAATAGACCTATAAACCTATACCCTAATAATTATTTGTTTTCTCCTTTTGGGATATAGGTTTTGCTAGTGTACATATTCTATATTAAAATAGTAATAGCTTCAACAGAGGTTGCTTAAGAGATTGCAACTTGGTCATTCTCAACTGTTTACAGCAATAATTAATAAAAATAAATAGTGCACAATATTGTGATGGTAACAGTTATTTGCTCGTTTTCACATAACGTAGGCTTGATGTACAGAGTAAACAGGGAGAGATGAATTCAGGAAAAAGTCATGAGGCAACTTATTATGCAGTAATGCATAATAAGTCCTCCATAATAAGTCCTCCAGAGAGGACCTAGTGGAATTGAGGTTGCTAAGGCTATTGTAAGAGGGTCACTACCACTGAGACTTACTCATGGTACACCTGGAACCTCAGTGGTGGTGACTGGAAGGCTTTGCTCAGCTGTGTCTTGGGTTTAGAGAGGCAATAATGTCTAGCATGACAGGTTCTGCACAGTCAGGAGGCAACACAGCTCAAACTTATACCAAAAAGCTGAAAATTACATGGTGCTCTATGACTAAGCCAGACAATATCATTATTTCTGACTCTTTAATTGTTTTTGTGCCTCTTATAACTAAAAAAAACTCCCTCCTTTCTTGATGACTCAAATATCCAGTTCTTTTAGGACATCAAGCTGCAGCTTAATGTGCTTAGTACGTCTTTGGGTCACAATACAAAGACATCTCCTCAGACTCAGGTCCAATCAACAATGTGTATCATTGTAAAACTCATAAACAAAAGACAAATTTTAGGGCTGGCCAAATAGCTCAGTGGATTAAAGCACATGCAAGCAGTCACAGTGGCCAGGGACTTGATACCTGGGCCTGCTGTGCCAGCCCTGTCCCTGACACAACTATTGAGACTGGGCATGGTGGCATGTACCTGTAATCCCAGCTCTTCAGAGGCTGTAAACAGGCAGATCACTATGAGTATGATGTAGTAGTGAGACCCTAAACACCCTGTAGGCCCTTCCCTAAAATAAAAATAAATAAAAAATAAAGACACGCTTTTTTATTAGTTCATATTTACAGTACATAACGTTTATATTTCTTTGTATTAAGTATATGTGACACATCTTAAACCCTGTTATCAGTCACCATCCATCACTCCATCCCCTTTTAATTTGAGAAAGATCTACCCCCCTACTTTTTATTACATATATATTTTTTACTTTGTTCTTTATTCCTATTTTGGGTTTTTCATATAAAGGCAACCATGAGATATTTTAGCCTTGTATCTGATTAATTTTACATAACATTATATTAAAGAACAACTTACCTGTTCCAGTCATAATCAGTATACAAAGGAAGCAAAGACATTGAAAATCACAAGAACAATCAGTGCTGCAAAAGGGAACGGGAAAGGCCCATGGATGGCTCTGACTCCACCAAACGGGAAACTGAATCAGGCAGACAGGAATAGTGTTCTAGTAACTCTAGTTCTTCTTTCTGGAAAAGTTGCCTGGGACTCTTGGTTCTTTCATGCCAGTCACCCTGTCTTTTCTCTAAATAATAAGCCAATATTTCATGACTGAGTAATTTTCTTCTGCTCCTTTCTGTCCATACAAGTTCAAAATCAACTACCACTGTTTACTCTATTTCTACAATAGAAATTACTATTTTGAAAATAACACAACTTTCTCTGAACCTGCTTATAATGCAGCTCATTATACAAAGTTATAAGCCCAAATATTCTTTAAATTATTATGTACCATAGAGTCTTTGGAGCTGGCTCTAAGAAATCAGCTAAGAGGTTCAGAAACTTACTGTTTAAGACACACTAAGAGGAATGCCCTTAAGAACTGTTTTATTTTCTATCTGAAATATTTTATGAAGCTTAAACTTGCTCATTTTTTATCTTTCCAAAAGGATTTATAGTGACTATCTTGAGTTAAATCATTCTATTCAAACCACATTATCATGATATTGCTCTGTATTTCTTCTTGGGATTCTATTTATTTGGAACGCTTTTCCAAGGAGAGATTGGAAATGAATAGCTTATTTGTTGAAAACAGAATGTCCATTTTTGTTTAAAATTTCCTTTATGATGTAACAATTTCATGATTACTATATATTTGTCTTCATATTTGTACCATACAATATGCAACTATATGGCATCAGTTCTTCTGTCAATGACACTATCACTTTTTAGTCAGATGAATCAATAGACATTTTCTTCTTTCAAACTTAGTGCAGAGTAATGTTCAATGCATGTTGGAAAGCATATAACATGATCCTTTGTTATTATTACTTGTTTTCTTACATTCTCTATCAAGCTTTCAAAAAACTATCCAATGTTTATTACAAATATCTTGAAAACTCTATCACATTGTCTCTGTTACGCTGTTCCCAAAACAACATCATGTATTTGAAGGATTTTTGTGGCACAGTCTTAGTTCTGGGCAACACATTTAGAACTAGTTAAGGTTGCATGGAAAGCAACTTCAACATCAGTAATAGAAAATAAGAATTACTTATTTTAATCACAAATTCTTAAGTCATGGGTCCAGACAGGGAAGAGAGAGTTCTTCTCCATGATGTTATATATGTTAGCCTAGGATGAATCCCATGGAATGGCCTGAAACCTCATCTGCCTTAGGCTTACTAAAAGGCTGGAAGATCCTCATCCATGCTAGCTTCTCCACTTATGTGTGATGTCCTGGCTGAGGGGTGGAAGCCTGGCACTGGAGGCAGGCAGCCTACGTGAGGCAGTTTCTGAATTGCAGCATCAGGGAAGTTAACATTCAACATTCTGGAGAAACAAAATGGAGTAAAAGTTTACATTCTCCATGACCATGTTGATTTGGAAGATATTTTAAGATGCGTGTATTATTCAAAGCCCTCCCAGATCCATTCATAGTCAAAATATAATGAAACACTTTCTGGCAAAGTTATTAATCATTTTGGGAATTCAGTATACAGATATGTGAATGGGCTTGCACACGTTTGTAGGTGTGTCTATCAACATCAGCATACATGCACACATAATGTAGGAGAGGATAAGAAATAGAATCATACATGTGCATTTTAAAATGCTTACCTGCTACATTATCAAGATCAGTGTGTGTGTGTGTGTGTGTGTGTGTGTGTGACAGAGACAGACAGACAGACAGAGAGAGAGTATCTGAGCTTATATTTACCTATCAAGGAGTTAGAGATAAGGGAGAGAGAAAAGAAGTTTTTCCTTTCCTTTTATTTCTGGCATGCATGTAAACACACACCCATATAGACGCATGTATTTTTATATGCTACAGACATCTGAAAGAAAAAGAACAAGATGGAGAAAGGCTTTATATACACTTACCTAGCACTGATCTTACTTTCCTTCACCGCTGTATTTCTCAGATTTTTTTCATTGTTGAGACAAACTACATGATGCCCTCCGTTAAAGGAAGAAGGCTCCTGGTTTCACAGATACAAGGATATGATTGTCTGACTCACCAAGAAACATGGAAGCACCCCCAGCACAGGCCAGCTGCTTGCTCCTTGTCAAGGGCATCAGAAGAGGACAAAGGAGCCAAGTCAGGAGAGGGCCCCCTAGAGGCCAGATCCCAGGGGCTAACCCCATGGCCAGCATTTTCAACTAGGAAATTTTCAATGGATTAATCCACTCAAGACTCGTACACTGCCATAAACAGTGAAATCAAATCGTGTCCCAAGGCCGCACATCTGCATACATGAGTGTTTGGGGCAACATTTTAAATGTAAGCCCCAAAATTTCTGATATAAAATGATATTGTTGGTTGTTGTGATTACTTATATTGGTGTGAACTACCTTTTCAGTGGCATACCTAAGAAAAATTGTAGATGATAGTTAATTAAATATAACAATGCCATCACACGATCTTAAAATTAAATAGTGTTGATTTGAAGTATCTAAGGTGATGTCGTAATGGCTTTGTAAGACATAACAGGTGGACATTGTTTCCTTTTTATTCTAAAGAATGTAAGGAACACAGAGTTGCTGATTTTCTCAGGGTAACTTAAGCACCAGAGCTGGAACATGACACTACATATTCTTTTAATTTCTCTGCTATTTGCAGAGAACAACGAAAGGAAAGAATGGCTTTTGGTTCAAATCAATTTGCTTTTCATTGTCTGAACTCATGATGAAAAAGAAAAAGAAATGAAGAGACCAGGCACAAAGTAAAATTCTATCCATTATATTCTTCCAGAATGTTTTCTTGCCCATAGCTTAAGCTTTTTGAGAAGTTCTGTTTTAGAATATGTGTTTATATTTTAATTGGAAAATCTTTTCTTCTGCACATTCTGCTCTATAAATAAATTATCCAATTTTCAAGGACATCCATAATATTTTGTTGCTATCACTCTCGTGCACTGTCTACAATGCTCTTAAAAATACAGCTATTGCCAGGTAAGTTAATTATGCACATAAAAAGTAAAGTTACGTATCCATGTTCCTATCATCCTGTCCTTGTGTATATGTGTGTGAAACATTTATACTACATGAATGAAAAAATTTGCATTTTTATGAAAGCCATATATTCATTAAGTTTTGCACAAAAATTAACAAATATGGTTTCTTCACCATTACAATTACTTAATCCTTAGGTTATGATCTCAGTAAAATTAAATGTCTGTGTAGCTGTTAAAATATTTCATGTTCAGCTGGGGAGATGGCTGAGTGGAACAAACACTTCTCTAGCAAGTACAAGGGCCTGAGTTCAATCTCCATTTCTGAAAAAAAAATTCATGTTCATAAAAGAATTATGAAGTAAATATTGCATTCTTATTAATGTAGAATCTTCAGAACTAGGAAATGATTTTTAAAAAGCTTTCTTAGGATTAAGTGTATGTAGAGTAGATATAAATGCATCCTTTCCTGTTTATTTACTGAGGAAATCAGTGAGTTGGGTGAAATTTCACTAAGCTATGTAGGAAAACAACACCCATTTCAGCAATGCCCAATTTGCCCCAGTTAACACAGCACATAGAATGAGATATGGAGCAGATGGTGGTAAAAAAAAAAAGCAAAGTAATGTTTCCCTTTTGATGCTTTTATATTTAGACGCCTATTTATTGGGGCATAAAACAGCTAATCTGTTTTTAAAAAATAAGTGGAGTTTTGAGATAAAAATTTTAAAGTAGGAATTGTCATTTGCTTATAACGCTACAACAAATTCACAGAAATAAAGGGATTTTGTTTGCTTGTTTTTTGAATCTCAGAGACTCTTGGGTAGAGAGGTAAAAAAAGCCACTAAAAACGTTTATAAGGTATTTGTGTACAAACCATGCCTGAAAACCACATTTGTTCACTTTTGCACAAATGCTTGCTGTTCAGGAATTTAACTCACCTAACCACATTTAAGGGTGAATAATTTCATGCAAATTAGTTCTATGTGTCTCTGTAATGTGTGTGTGCCGGCCTAACTCTGAAGTAAATGAACTAAAATAAACTCACATTAATCTTTTCATCTTTAAATTAAAGCTAACACACTTAAAATAGGCCTTTCCTTTTTACTTTCTTTTTAATTTTTGTTGCAATACGTTTGCAATGCATGGTGTTTTCCTTCCTAATACAGAGGTGGAGCATGTACACAACAAATCTTAGTTCTTTTATTCTTCCTCTTTCCCTTGGTCCTCTTACTAGTTGAGAAAGACTGCTGATTTCCCTACTTTTCATCATCTCTTTTATTTTTCTTTTTATTTATAGTTTGGAATTTTTTTTTCTTTTTTTTTTTTTTTTTTTTTTTTTTTTTTTTTTTTTTTTTTTTTTTTTTTTTTTTTTTTTTTTTTTTTTTTTTTTTTTTGGCGGAACTAGGGATTGAACTCAGGCCCTTGCACTTACCAGGGAAGCGCTTATTCCACTGAGCCATCTCCCCAGCCTCAATACTTTTTAAAGCAAAGTAGGTAACTTGGGGGTTGTTTTTGTTTTTGTTTTTGTTTTTTTGCAGAACCAGGGATTGAACTCAGGCCCTTGCCCCTGCCAGGCAAGCACTTATTCTACTGAGCCATCTCCCTGGCCCCTGGAATTCTAATTTATGACAAACCATGTCCTGTTTAAGCTTGTGTAGCTGATTCATTTCACTTCGCATTATGTCATCAAGTGCAACCATTTCCTTTCAAAAGTGTCAAGTTTCTTTATATTGCATAAAAACTTTCCCTATGTGTAAATTTTCTTTATTCTTTCATCTGTTGTTGGACACAGAGGCTTCTTCCAAGATTAGGCTATTACAAATTGTGCTGCTGTAGATGTGTGTGTGTGTGTGTGTGTGTGTAATATTATACATTTAGGTCACTTGTTTTGGGGTATTTAATCTTTGTTAAGTGAATTAGTATAATTTAGATAGTAATAATGATACAATTTTTGAGTTCTTTATATAACTAGGTATTAGTTCTTTGACTGAGGAATACATGGCAGTTTTCTTTCCTATTCTGTAGATTTTCTTTTCACTTTCATGGTTCTTTGGTATTTAGAAGAATAACAATTTGATAAGATTCTATTTATAAAATCTCAGTACTATTTCTTGTGCAAGCAGGTTTCTCTATGCTTTTTCTTTTAGGAGTCACAAAATATTTCATCTTAAATAATTAATTTAGGAAATAGACTTCAAAACTTTAAGCATGCAGAGCACACACACACACACACGCGCGCGCGCGGGTGCACACACACACCCTCTCTCCTGCACATGCGCACGCATACAATAAACCTAGATTTGTGCTTCTTTTCAAACCTCCAAGTTTAAGTTACAAAATTAAAGCATAGGAGGGAATGTTTAGACAGAATCAACGTTCTGTTCAACTTGAACAGAGACCATTTGTTGTTGTTGTGTTTGTTTCTTCAAGTTAGATTTTTTAATTTTATCGGTACACGTTTTCCATACATGAAATTTGCACTCATCATGTGGGGTAGCTACATATACCTTAATAGCTTCTTCAATTTTGAACCCCCTTCTTCTGCTCTACCTCCACAATAACAATAAAAGTTTTAGCTTTGAAATCTCTTTATATATCCTAAGTAAAATAACTTAAAATAGATACACTTTTAGGGTGTTTCTCCAAATTTAGTTATAATGTGTTTGTAACCTCTGAATTATGGATTTTACATACTAACATATGATAATATAAATGAGGAGAACACTAATTTTTTCTTGTTATTTAGGATAATTTGAAGCCATGTGGGAAAAAAGAAGCAAAGAATAGTGCAATACCATGTGATGACAGCTCTTGGTTTCCCTCAGGCAGAGCTACAGGCTTTGTCTCTTTTCCAATGGTTACGAAAGTTCAGCTCTACAGGTTCTTCTAGGTTACCTGTAGCTCTGACCTGACCGGGAGCGGCAAGAGTGCAATGACCGTGTGTTACCTACGCTTTCCCTGTAACACGCCACCCAGTCCTGGCCAACACGTACCTGCCGGGTGGTTGATAACTTACAATGTTTCTGCATGATTGTAGATACATTTACCTTAGACAAGGAAGAAAATAATAGTTTGTTGAGATTCTACAGCTGTATATATGTATAAAAGATTCTTACGAGACACTAAACAACTTCAGGACAACTTAAGAATGAAAGCCCTTAATATTTTCAATTCTTTTTTTTTATCATTGTCTCAGTTACTTTTTACTCGTTGATGGAACGAAATGCACAGTACCCAAAGTTAAAGAAGGAAACAAAGGATTATTTAGCTCATAGTTCAGGGAGGTTTCAGTCCATACTCGGTTGGCTCTGAAGCAGGGTGGCACGTGACAGAAAGCACCTGGTACTGGGAGCAGAAAACAGTAAATAGCAAAGGCAGGGGCAGCTGCTGCAGCTGCAGCTTCTAAAACCCCTCACTGCCCTCCTTACATTGTAAGCAGACCACCCTGAGTGTGGGCTTCCCCGCCCTCCTCTTGCACAAGATGGGGATGTTTACAAAGTCAGAACCTTGACTTCCTACTGTCACTTAATTAAACTCTTAAACTTCTTGAGTTGTCACAATGTATTAACCTGTAGAACGATCAAAAGATGGATAGGCTTTAAATCAAAGTAGATGAAATAATCTCCATATCTAATACTAAACTATATACAGATGCTGATTAAGAAGAAAATAATGAGACTCTCAGAGTTGATAATAACATGAAGATTCAGTTAATAGATGAAATTACAAATGTCTCCTTAATATTTGCATGAATATCTGCAGATCTTGACATTTGTATGTGCCTTTTGGGTACAGATTTTACTTCATCTAAAAGAGAAAATGTGTTTTTCCCCACTTCCTTGTTTCTTCCCATAAAATAACCCTGCAGTTTGTCACTAGGCCCAGTTTAGATTTGAATCTTTGATGTTTTTAACTTATTTTATGACAATTCAACATTTTTGGAGTTGTATCAAGATAGCATTAAAAGATGATTAAATTTATGATAACCACTATAGAATATCAATTTTAAAGTGAAAATTTCTCAGGTATATGTTTTAAAATGTATAGGTCAGCTTCCTTAACAAAACAAAAAGAAAAATAGGGCAATCATAAAAACAAAATTTGATTACAGAGAGGAACAAAAATCACTAAGGCCTTGATAAGGAACTAATAATACAGGCACAGTTGCTAAGCTGTCCCTGTTCTGGATCCCATTATCTGATGCCTAAATCTTAAAAGAGGAAAGGTTTGACTTCACTCGGTACTTCAGGGATTGGTTACATAGTTCCCAAACATCAACACAGGAGTATCATGGCAGAGCTGAGATTCTTAGTTCATAGTGCCAGATATCCAGGGTAAAGGAGCACCTCAAGATAGGCACTGTGGAAATCAGAGTAGAGTGCTCACTCAAATACTGAGGATTAGTGGTCCCATTTTACCCAGTTACTTTTCTTTTCTGTATTTTCGTAGAAGAACTAAAAACATCACTTCATAGCGATATATATGCACTCATGTTGATGGCAATAGAATTTGCCAGAGCTAATTCTTGGAAATTACTTAAATGCCCATAAACCAAGGAATGGACATAAAAAGATATGGTATTTTTAGACAATGGAGTACTAATCAGCCATGAAGAATGATAGACTTGAGACATTTACAGGAAAATGATTGCAACGTGAGCCAATACTCATACACGAAATAAATCAGTCTTAGATGTGTAAACATCATATTGTTTCCCTGGTGTAAGAAGTTAAAAGAATAAATAACCACCAAAATGTGCAACAGATATTGTGAAATGAGAAGAAACTTTTCAAAAGGAAAAAAAATGATCGTGATGGGGAAGTGAGAAAAAAAGAAGGAAAAATTATATATATATAATATATATATATATTATGTTATGCACATACAATAGTATAGCAATGTTAAGGCAAAGAAGTGAATTAAAGAGATATTAGTGGATACACATGTTTCAATATTTGTAGCAGCACAATTCATAATACCTAAATCCTGGAAGCATTCAACATACCCATCAACACATGAGTAGATAAAGAAAATTTATGGTTATACATAATGGAATATTACTTTGTTGTAAACCAGGAAATTCCAAGACATTGGTGGAAAAATGGATGAACCTGGAAAATCTAATGTTCAAGGAAATAAATCCATCACAGAACTTTAAGTATGGTATAGTATCTCTCATTTGAGTAAAGTGAAGTTAAAATCAAGAGAGTAGTAAAGGATGAATAGAAGGAAGTAAGTGCAGAGCTCTTGCAAATGAGAAGACTAGGAGAGGAGCCTAAGGGTAAGCAGAAATAACAAAGGGATAGGGAATTGAGTAGGGTTAAAACATGCTGCATACAGGCATATTTTTAGTTAAAAATCTCATTGATTATAAACCTAACATGTCCTGGGCATGAGCTAAGAATAATAATACCAAGAAAAAAAAGTGGGGAAAGGGGATTTAAAGGTGGAGGGAGGATGGTACAGGTTCTAAAAGGAAATCAGCTAAAGTGAATGCCTGTACACTGCCCCCAGACCAAAGGAGGCATCAGTCCTGCAAACACACCCTAGAAGAGGGACCATCCGAGATTTATAAAAAGAAATCACAGTCTAGTATCATGAAGATTTGTGCTTCACTTTCCTTTCTGATCATTTCTAGCTTGAACCTGATTTCCCCCATATATATAAAGGGAATGATGGTCCCTTTCTTAGTGTCATGAAAGGAACTAACTGAAATGAGAGTTATAAAAGGTATTTCTACAATACCTAGAGGATAATGTGTACTATATATTAATTATTATTAGGTAATTATCATACTCAGTGTTCTACAAAGCACTTTTAAAATGATCAGTTCTGAATGATTACAATTTACAGTTGATGATATCAGGAACTTCAGAGTTATCAGGAAAACAGAAGACAGTGTATGTGAGAATTGCAGCCTGCTGTAGCAGAATCCCATTAAAGACCTTGGTGAGAAAAAGGCTGACCAGAAGAACCAGTGATCCATAAAGCTTGCTGTGAGGCAGCCGAAAGATATTTGGGAGGAGAAAATCACAATGAGATAAAGGAGTATAGAGTTACAAAAGCAATGAACGGCCATTGAGAGAAGTTTTGAATTAGCTTGTATTTTACTTTTAACAACATCTTGGATAATTTTTGAAAATATATTCTGCAGTTATTCTTTTAAACTGTAAATGAAAGAAAACAAACAAAACTAAAATAGGACTTTTATCCTTCATATATCATTAAATACTATATGCTACAACAATGTATTGTTTTATATTACAAATTTCATATCAATTCCTATAGAAAGAAAAATGCACATTATTTTTCATGTTTAAATTACAGACTAAGAATTTTGTAATGATTTCACTGTGAAGATTTTTTTTTAGGTTGGACATTTATTCATTGCATTAAAATTTATCTATATGGGAGCCAGGGAGATAGCTTGGTAGTCTAAGTGCCTGCCTAGCAAGCACAAGGATATGGGTTTGACCTCAGGTACCGCATGCCAGACCAGCCCATGCTAAGCTGACCCCTGAAACCAGGAGTGGTGGCGCATGCCTGTAATCCCAGAGCTAGAGAGTCTGAGACAGGAGGATCACTATGAGTATGGGATGCATAGTGAAACCCTGTACCAAATAAATACATTAATTAATTAATGATTATTTTTTAAAGTTTTTTTTTGTTGACAGAACCGAGGACTGAACTCAGGCCCCTGCACTTGCGAGGCAAGCACTTATTCCACTGAGCCATCACCCTGACCCTAAGAAGGTGCTTTAGTCCACTGAGCTATATCAGAGAATGAGTCTGAGATTTAGATGTGTAAGAATATTTTATTTGACCTAATTTTGATCTAGGAAGAAGGTGGAAAAAAGTCCAAACAGTTGTTTTCTTTTCATGTCTTTTGAATGCATAAGGTTGTGTATGTAGTTGCCTTGTATATTTTTGGTTGGATTATTTTTATGGAAGATTTATTTTTTGTTTTTGATGCAAAGGACAGACCCCAGAGCTTCCACCATGCTAGCCAAGCAAGCATACTACCCCTAAGCTAAATCCTCAGCCCTCAAATTTTTGAAAATTGAAATTTATCTGTATTTACATAGATGAACAAATGGACTTACTTAATTTCATAGTAGTAGGACTAAATAACCAGCACCCAATAGGTATAGGAGGAGATTTGCTTCCTCCTACAACAGTTGGTAGAGTTTCCTTGTGCAGAGGAAAAGCAGCTCAAGACAAGGAAGACAGGAAGAAGCAAGCCTTCCTTCCTTGCCTTTCACATTCCTCTAGGTTCCTAGCCTATGATTTTGGTGCTCTCCAGGTCTAGAGTGGGTCTTCCTTGTTTAGTAAATCCATCAACCACACCAGAACTGTGCTAAAGAGATGAATGGGCCAATAACACCCATGCCCCAGGCACTGCCAGAAGCACCAGAGGCTTTGGGGATGATCCAGATACAGATTATAAGACAAATTGATTAAAATGATGTTAACAAAGTGGGAAAATAAAAACAGACTAAAGAAAAACATATCAGCACATGGCATAGCAGGAAAATACTAACAGTGTTGTCCAATAATATAACAATGTTTACCTTTTAGTCTAAGAATGGCTTCATTTTTAATGGCATGAGTAACAGTTTCAGCTAAAAGCTCCTCAAATCATCACTTAATCACGTACATATGTCTCTTTCTATTGTAGAGAAATAAGATGACTAGAATGCTAGCTTCAGTTTATCCTGAAATACTCTTTCAATGAAAGACCCTGTACAAATAATTGGTTTAATATTTTGATAATGACATTGTTAGATAATTTTTCTCACACTGTCTATATTTCAGGAAGGATCTATACACTTTTATCCAAAAGGATATATGAAATAAATATTTGGAAATAACCAGATGTGAAAATTCATCTAAGAAAACAACAGACTAGAAAAATAGAACAAGAAAGTTATGTTAGCAAAAAAGTAGATAAATCCATGTATAAGTAAAAACCAATTTTAATTAAAAACTACTGGAGGCATATAAAGGAAAAAATGGAAGAGAATGAGAGAGAGAGAGAGAGAGAGAGAGAGAGAGACAGAGACAGAGACAGGGACAGAGACAGAGACAGAGACAGAGACAGAGACAGAGAATGAGTCTGAGGTTTAGATGTGCAAGAATATTTTATTTGGCCTAATTTTGATCTAAGAAGAAGGTGATTAAAAGTACAAATAATTGTTTTCTTTTCATGTCTTTTGAATGCATTAGAACAAGTGTTGAGAAGAAACAGAATTGGTATATTCTGACATCAAATTTTATTTACCAACTACAAAGTGAGAATTATTTTGTAATAGAGAAATATAAATACTTACTAAACCAAATGATCAAAATAAATATCTCTAAAATCGTCTTATTAGTGTCCTAAGTGAACATCTTCTTTATAGCAAAAGAAAATCTGTCACCAAGGGCCAAAAAGATAGCTCTGTGATTTAAATCACCTGGTGAGGCAAGCTTAGGCAGGCACAGGGGACTGCAGTTTGATCCCCGGCACTGCTTGTTGTGTCCTGCCCTCAGGGTGGGCTGAGTAGGCAAAAATAAATAAATAAATAAATGAATAAATAAATAAATAAATAAGAAAAATCTGTCACCAAATGTTTCATAGCATATCCTTTGGATATTATATAATGAGAATCTCATCATGGCTTTTGAAATAAATTAGGCAAAAACAATTTTAAAGATGCTATATTTAGAAATGTATTAATATCACATTTCTGTAGTTTTAAAAATTAGAATATTTTATTTAAAGTGAGATTGCTGTTGTTTCTGTCATTTGCTTTTCTTCAACTGTAATTTTTTTTATAATAGATCAATTTGTGTGTGTGTGTGTGTGTGTGTGTGTGTGTAGTGCACAGTTTACAGGGTCCCACTACAAAGATCAGAATTGTAGTGACCCTCCTGTTTTCAGCCTCCTAAGCACTGGGAAGCATATGCCACAATACCCAGTCTCAGTTGCTGTCTTAGCACATCTCAGGGATCAAACTCTGCCTCTGCCTAACCATAATTTGCTTTACAATAACAGGACATTCGTGTCACTTTAGACAGGCATTTTCTCTTGGTGACTGCTCTCTTAAGTCATGGTGAGCTCAGAGTGAAGTACTTCAACCTGAAATAAAATGTGCAACATGAAATGATGTATACTGTGACCCTATCTTTCAGAATTAGTGGAGAAAAAGGCTGGCCAAATAGCTAGTAGAGTAAAGTGCCTGCAAGCAGGTATAGGAGCTGGGGATTCTATTCCTGGGTGTGCCATGCTGGCCTCCCCTCCACCTCCCTGAACCCCCAATCATGCTGAGATGGACATTGAGACTGGACCTGGTGGCACACGCCTGTGATCACAGCACTTGGGAGGTTAAAAAACAGGAATATTCACTACAAGTTAGATCTGCATAGTGACACTCTTTACTAAATACACAAAAAAGAAAGGTTATTAATTGTACTCATATCTATATTTGATGTCAAAATCTATAATATTGTGTATAATATAATTCAAAAGAAAAATATCATAATAAAGTTGTATTAAGGACAAAGAAGACAACAAAAAAAAAGGAAAGAGAGAAGCAAAGAAAGAACGAAAGAAAAGGAAGAAGAAAGGAAGAAGAGGAAAGGCGGGAAGGGAAAGAGGAAAGAGGGAGGGCAAAAGAGTAAGTTTTCATTTCAGTCATGAAACATGGATATACTGGGTTCGAATTAAATTGAGACCGAGACCAAACGGATTGGAATTTGGTGAGCCTTTATTAGCTGGTCCAGCGGCTGCCCAGCGAACTCCACGCAGGAAAGTGCCAACCAGCCCCGAAACAGAGGTAAGCACGGTCCTTTGCAGCAAGAAAACCACAGTCTTGTTGACATAGCTGCAAGCTGTTATGACGGGGATGCTTTCACAGCTCAGCAATAAGTGGAACTTGCCCCAGATGGGGCCTGTTAAAAAGCTGTTTTTCAAGATGAGGTTATGGTGGAGAAACATATTTTCAGAGTAGATAACAGGCAGCCATTTTAGTGTGGACACAAGGCTCCTCCTTGTGATTTCCCAAAGTCACTGCACAAAATTCAGTTAGCCCATTACAATGAACAAATTCATTTTGCCAGGCACTAAATAGGGGACATAATTCCATATGGTATTTCTCAAATTGGCCACATAATGAGTATTAAGAACACCTCCAGTAGAAAAATACTGGACAAATGGAAAGTGCTACAAGTTGAAAGCTCTAAATACTTCAGAACACTTTGGAAACACTACCAGTAATTTTCCAAAGTAAAGCAAATGTATGTGAATAGAATTTAAGTACTAAAAATGTAACTCATTTACTAAACAGGGTAATATATATTTAGTCATTGAGTACTTAATGGTTTCTTCCTTTAAATTATTTAATTTAAGACACAAAGTATTATCAAGCTTGTATTTCAAGTGAGAAATTCTATAAAAATTGCAGGAAGAGAAATTTAACTGTGCATATTATACCATGTAAATCATATAGCAGCAGAATCATCTGAACTCTTTCTAGATCCCTGACACTTTCATGTGATGATCTAATGGATACTAAATAATGAAGTATCATTGAAAATTTGACACATTTTTACCCATTCTTTAGGTTATTTTTTTCTCATAATGCTCTGGCATTAGTCTACCTTACAGCATCCTACTGAGTCTACAGTGATACAGACTCTCAGTTCCTAGCTGCAAAGCATGATCTTCTTTCCTTATCTCATAACTGTCTTATTAGTTCTGCTATTGGCATTAAAATTTGTCTTGAAATGAACATTCCCACTTATGAAAATTCTGATATTTAAACAAATATAGGATTGGTTTGTTTAATAAAAGGAGAACAAAGAAAATTCACATATATTGAAAATGTGAGGGGAAACACAAATTCTGAGTGGGTTTTACTCAGAGAGAAGCATATGAGCACAGAAGCTCGGCCTGAGTAGAATTTGTCAGACTTTATTCTAGAGAAGGTTAAATAAATGAATTTTATAGCAGATGTCAACTGGGTTCCATCCTGCTGAGTTTCGTGTGTAGAGAGTAACTTCTCTTTGAACTCTAGGGCAGCCTCAGTGTAGCCATAAACATCAAGGGGAGTCCATTTGATTCTGTACATGCCTGGGGCTATTTGTTTCTATTTTCTTTAGCTCTGTCTTTCTGCATATTCCCAAATGCCACTACTAATAATTCACATCACATATTAATAACAGAGATCAAACACAAAATTTTCACACAAGACACAAAATTTCCAATAAAAGCACTCTGAGAAACAAATGCTAAATTTATTCTGTAAACTCTGGAATAACCAATGATTTTTTCAAAACATCAGTTAATGTTTAACTGGCATTATTTTAGGTACAATTGCTTTGTCAGGTATCAATGCTCAGCCTAGTAAGAATATTTTCATGTTAACTGTGATATTAGTTTGACTAAAAAATACTGAAGAAGAAAAATTCTCCCTGGGTGCAGTAACACCAGCCAATCAACTTGCAGACTAGATTGAGTCAAAAGAGAAGGGGAAAGACAAAGGATGTTTGCTTCTGTTTCTCTAGTAGACCTTTTATCTTCACCATCACCTTAGGACATGTTGCCACGGTTCCATCACAGACTCTCAACCTTGCAATGCAGGCTCTTAAGCCTTGGACAGCTGACCTTTCAGCCTGTTAGCACAGACCCCTTGGATTCTTGATACAGACTCTCAGAGGCCTCTGCAGTGAGCTCAGGCTTCAACTTTGGTCTTGATCATTTAGATCTTCATTGTTTTGGCACTCCTTGAGCTTTTTCTGCAAGTGACTCTCCAGGTAGCTAACCGCTCTAAGCTGATAGCATAAATCTCTCTCTTCCCTCCTCTCTCTCTCTCTCTTTCTGTAAGTGTGTGTCTCTCCCTTAACTCATTTATCAATTGTCATAAAATATAATGCAGATTTTCATGAATATTAAATAGGAATTGAAAGAAAAAGACTTTTCTAAATTTAAGAAAAATATTTGAAACTATCCATTGATGGCATATGTATCACAGGTAATTATAGAAACGCTAAGAATGTCATTTAATTTAATTGCCTAAACAATTATTATCGTTTTTCTTTTTAAGGAAGTAAAATTCAGAAAATAAGCTAAGTTGTCGAAAGATCTATGGGCACTTTTCAACTTGTTAAGAACTTACGGGCAGCCAATTAAGATGCTGGGTCCCTTCACTGTGGGCGTCCGCAGTGCAGTGGCCGTGGAGAGCAACCTCGTGAACACTGCACGAAGCCTACTGCTTCTACAGCCTGTCCTAGGAGCCCTTGGGGAAACTCTGTCAAGGGGATTTTAGTGTGCGTCTCCAGGTCCAGACAAGCACATGGGGTGCCTTTAAGAAGACTCCAGGTACAGAGGGAGGGCGTACACTGGATTCACAGGAACCCACTGTGATCATGTCACAGGCCAAGCTGTGGAGCAAAGAACATGTGATCAAGGCCCTACAGGGGGCCAAGTTCAAGATACACAGCTCAGAGTAGTGGGACTGCATGAGATTTCGTGTGGAGGAATTTGAAAGCATAAAGGCTGAAAGATGCCTCATCCTCACTCTCTGCTGGAACTCAATAAGGGAAATAATTCCATATGGCATATCTGCACTGCAGCACCCTGGCCAAGGGCACTCCTGAAGGCTTCCGCTGTGCCGTCCCCACTTTACACGTTCATCAAGAAATCCTATTCTGCCCACAATAATAAAACAAAACAAAAGCATGCTATAGCTGTTTTTATTTTTGTTTTTAGAAAAAATTAAAAAGGAGTTGGTGAGATAGCTCAATGGTCTAAAGCTCCTGCTTAGGCAAGGTGCAGGGACCATGGCTCGATCCCACATGCTGCGCTGTCACCATCCCCACAATAGGCTAAGCTGGCCACAAAAATAAATAAATGAAAATTAAAAACTAAAAATAAAATAAATAAGTTAAGATCATGCTATAGAATTTAGAGTGAAAGGAAATCTAGATGTAAACTAGAAGAGTCTATAGATTTCAATGTGCCAGAGTGGATTCAAAATTATGAGACAGTAATCCATAAATTCTTCACCATGGGAAAACAAGGACAAGGTGTTTGTACCACACTCTGCGGTGATTTTAAAACACTGACCTGTAATTTTTCAGTGTCCTCTCCTTAAAAGGTGTAGTGTTCCCTTGAGTAGAGCCTGTCTCTCCCTGCTTTGACCAATAAAGTGTCACATTACTGACATGTGACAGTCAAGTCCGCTTCATTCTCTCAAGGTGTTCTGCTTTGATAGTCTCCCGTTAAAACATGGCCACCATGCTGTGAGAAGACAAAGCTGCATGAAGGGCTGCATCGTGGGCTGTGTTTGATGTTCCCAAACTGAGCCCATTCTGCAACATGTTACTGCAGCTTCCACAAATACAAGTCACAGAAGCATCTTGGAAATGGGTACTTCACTCTCAGGTCTTTGTCCCTCACTATTCAAAGTTTACCAGCAGTAATATTCTTTTCTAATTCCTGGTCTACAAAATCTATGAGTTTATTAACAAAATAAATGGTACCACTTTATAATCTAAGATTAAAACGACACTTTATGATAGAATAATAACTAGAGCAGCTTCTCTTTAGTCACTCTTGTTTAGATTTTCCCAGTCCAGGCCCCAGGTAATGGGGAAAAAATGCAAGCCATACACACTGTGCCCTTAAAACTCTGTGCTGCATAGAACCCATGACTATTATGATCATCTTTGCACTACTACCTGGAGATGGTTTGCTTTCCAGTAATAAGTAGAGATTAAGGTCTTTGCAGATGTAATGGAACTCATGGATGTCTTCACAGCAGGGCACCATGCAAAGGGTGCTGCTCACCTATTTGGAGAGTTCTGAGGGTTCTCTGCTATTATCACAATAATAAAAAAGTAGTAAGCATTAAGCTGATTATGATGGGTAAGCTCATTCTCGATCAATTTATCTGAGGAAGTTGACCTGGTTTCATAATAAGAAACACTCCAACAGCCCCTGTATGCCATGAACATCATTTCCGAATAAATATCATAAATGTTAGTCCAATTTTACATATAAAATACCTGAAGCTCAAAGAAATTATGATGGTTTTCCAAGTGCAGATGACTTTATTACAGAGTAAGTATATATACACACAGCCTGTTTTGAAACTTCCTACTCTTAACTCCTATATTGTGATGTGTTCCAATTAACCCTAGAGAAAGGGTATCAATGAAGATTAAACGCTTGGCTACAGATTTTGGATAAACTAAATTCGTGCTTCTTAATTCTAGTTCTATGCTTCTTCACTCAGTGTGCGTCTACAAATGGCTCTATTAATAATCCTTCTACTTTTCTATGTGAATTGAACAGTAATTAAGTTAATTAAAATGTGTTTGTCTAAAAATATAAGACTGAAAACCTACAATACAAGTATGTACATTGGGCATAGCAGGATACCAATCAGGGGTCATTAAATAAAGTTAATTAAGGACATTAAACTGTTTCAAGGCATGGTGATCTGACCTAAAAATTTACAACCTTTTCTTGCTCTATTAAATTTGAAATGTGCCCTTGTAGGTATCTTCCTTTTTGAAAAACCAAAAAGATATCTGGTGGTAGAAAATTAGAACATCAGGGAATATTTACAATTTCATAGAAATGTTTTACTGAACTTACCTCAAATAGTTTTCATTATGCATATTGTAACAAGATAGAAGTGCTCATGAAGAAAGAGCAGTGTTTTCCCTGAAGGTTGATACTCCTTTAACTGAAGCAGTGCCCATGAAGTAGTAAAATGCAAAGCAGAAATCACATTAACAACTCTATCAAGGGCCAGCCAAATAGCTCAGTGGATCAAAGTGCCTCAAGCAGGGACTGAGGGTTTGATCCCTGGGCCTGCTATGCTGGCCCATCCCCAGGGCCCACTTAGATGGCGATTGAGACTGGGGGTTGTGGCTCATGCCTGCAATCCTAGCTTTTGGGAGGCTGTAAATAGGAGAACCACTATGAGTCCGATCTAGTAATGAAACCCTGAACACCCTTCCCTAAAATACAAAAGAAAAAAAGAATCTTGATTCACACTCCATTAATGTAGGCTCAGTTGCTCAGCTTTGATGCTCCCCCTGTACCCTTCCCCCTCTTGCATTCAGAGAACCAGCATATGTCCCTTCAGTCCTTTGGACACACACCCTCTCTTCTACACTGGCACACTGCATTTGAGCTAGCAGTAGGTGCTGTATTAAGCAGTTCATGTGGCATTTGCTATGTCCGAGTTCTTTTTCAAGCATATTTAATATCATACTTTTTTTCTTATTCGTGGTCCTGTTCCTTTTAATACGGAAGCTATAAATATCATTTGAAACAGCAACAACATTCTTTGATGTTAATGTCCTTTGTTGTTACACATTTTCTCAAATTTTTCAGTTCTTATTTTTTTATTCATACATGTTTGACAGCCAGGACCACCGCGTTCCTTGTGGAGAGCGAGGCCTGTATGTAGCAGCACGAGCTCCTTTTGATCCGGGCCCCTGCCTCTGCCCCCTCTTGCTTCCTCTTGCTCCTCCCTTCGCAGATCATCACACTTCTGCTTTCCCTATTATCTGTCACTTATGTTGCTCTTTATTTATATTTTGGATTTGTCATGTAAAAGAAACCACCCAATCCTTATGAATCTCATTCATTTTAGTTTCTATGATTAAGTCTGTAATGTATTTAGTCTCCTATTTGCAGAAATTAACTTTGAAATATATCTTCTGCAAATGATCTCTGTATCAATTTCTGCTTCCCCAATATTTGATACAGTATTATTAATCTCTTTCTTCCTTTCTTTTAAGAACAGATGAAGCAATGACATTTTTTGTAACAGAATTTAAGAGTATAATTTCCATATATCTTTTTATATTTTGTGAGGATCCTTTACATGTTGTGCTGTGTGTAATAGATTTTGTGTGCATATTTGTTATTTGTAATATTATTATATTTGTGATGCAATGTATGAATATATTTGACTATTCCCTTTAGCTAAATAATGTAATTTCTATTAAATTAATGCATGTAATGTGTACATTTTAATTCAATTAATATATTTAACATTAATGCATTTCTCCTAACACTACAAAGTACATGCTTCATAGTAAAAAAGCCTACACAGTGATATCATCTTACAAAGGTCTCTCTTGATAGAGCTCTTGACCATCTATCTGTCCTAAGCTCCTGTCAAAAACACTTAGTTTTTATGCCATTGAATAATGAACTCCTCATAAGACATAAAAATATCACATTTGAACCACAGAATTCCAATTATTGCCACTGGTGGCAGGAACTATGCCTTTCTCATTGTGATTTCTTCAACAGCTAGTAGCACAGCTACATAAATATTTGTTGAAAATTTAATAGACAGCTTGTCTCCTTCTATAGCAACTACTGTATAAATATTTATAGAGAAGATTGATAAACAGCTTGTCTTGCCAAATATTTCTTGGGTCTGCAATCTTCTATCTAATCATTTTTATCTGCAAGCTTTCTCCTAATATGGGCAATTTACTCACTGATTTGAGATTTATTTAGTTTCACAGTCTTAAAGCATTTTGACTTAGTGAGACTGTTTAAAGTGCTGAAATGACAAAGTTAGGCTTTTGAGTCCAGTTTGATAAATCTTATTGTTCTACAATTTCCAGGGAGGTCTTAGGATAGTATTTTTTAAATGGCCATTATAACATTATTTCAATGTATTAATATATATATATATATATATATATATATATATATATATATATATATATATTTTAAACTCTGAACAGATGTTGGTTTTTTGTAATGAAATTTTTTTTTTAGAAGTGACAAATAGCAGTTTTTCAGCCTTGTCAATAAAACAAGTATTGGCAATTTCACTTAGCAGTTTTAATGAAGGAATTGTAGCACTGTGTCTGCTGCAAAGTTCTTAATAAAAGCGCTTCTCTTTGTGAAGGGAATAATTATCACTATGGAGTAAGCATAAAAATACCCTATTTTAGTTAAACAAACAGAAATAAAATGTAAGTTGGAAAATTTGTTGAAACATGACATATAAGATGATTCAATCTAGATCTCCTTTACAGTGATTCATCTACAGTGAAATCTATACGTTGGTCTTCAAATGAAGTTGTATGCCTATTGTCTTCCATGAGACCCTGCAGTGCCTGCCATTGGTACAAACAACCCACACTTTATGTGTCTACCTCTGCATTTGCCAGTCTGACCCTCCAGCTCTTTTTAGCTTCAGTTCCTTGAAGCAATGATGTCTTGTTCTTTCTAAAAATGCTTTGCAGATGCAACTGAGAGAGCAGCCTGGAGCTTACATGGCATACATTTGGAAATCAGTTGTGCCAAAAAGATACAATGCTTAGACAACGCTTTCCTGATCCGCTTAGCTTTATTACTCTTTCAGCTTCGAGTTTATAATTTATATCATAAGATAATGAAGCTGTTTGTATGTGTTCATGTTTGTCTGTGGATATGTACATGAGATATAGCAGTCTTTTTGGCTTTACATAAACAAGGTAAGTTAGGTATTTATTGTATAGTGGTTGTATTCATTATTTTAAAATGTTTACATATTGCCCTGTAAATTTTACACAACAATACCAATAAAGTCATTTTCTTTAAAACATTTAAAAGGATAATATTTTATTGTGTTGAGCTGTCTAACGTGAACAGAAAGTTGTACCAACAGAAAGATTCAGTACAGGATTTTTCAGGCAAAATCCTGTGATGTGTTTCTTGCAACCTTGAGACAGTACCTGCGTCTCAGCCTTCACTCCTTTGTCTTTAATCATTAGGTTTTGTTTTCATTTGGCCCAACAGACTGTTTCAAGCCCTCCCAGAGCGGACCGCCTCAAGGCTGAGTCTCACCAGCATAACCAACACTCAGCAGCCAATGGTATTTCTTGTTTCACTAACCAGAGATCACTTTCCTCAAATTTCCTTTCTTTTTAAAGGTTAAACTTCTGGGGCTAGGGAGATGGCTCAATGGAATATGTGCTTCCATGGCAAGTGCAAGGGCCTGAGTTCAATTCCAAGTTCTGCCAAAATAAAGTTTAAAGGTCTGTGGAAGTAGCAGTAGTTCTTCTTCCTATATGCTTGATTTTGACTTTTTTTTTTTTTTTCTTTGTGGAACCAGGGATTGAATTCAAGCCCTTGCAATAGCCAGGGAAGCACTTATTCAACTGAACCATCTCCCTGACCCTGATTTTGACTTTTTGTATCTTCCTGGTGAACTTGATCTTCAATTATAAGCTCCTTTATTTCACTCTCCATTTCTCATCTTACAGTTGGTCTTGTTGATTCCAGTGAACATACATGTTAAAGAGAAGTGAAAACAAAGAAATGAAATGTAAAATGGTAGGTACTGAAGATATAGCTCAAAAGCACAGGCCCCTCCCTGGCAAGTGTGAGGTTGTGAGTTTGAATATATGTATCAAATGGAGCTCGTATTTCCACATTTATATACTTTGTGCATTTTACACAATAAATTTTCCCCAAAGCACTCATTAAATTCTTTTTCTTCCTTCATTGACGCTGAAGCCAAGTCTTTTACTAAACACTCAAAAAACATTTGCTTGATACAGAACTACATAACCAAAGGAAACACTAACCTGCTTGTGAGTCAGAGTTGTACAAGCATGTCCAATTTTATAGTGCATCAATTTTATAGTGTGTCTTGCAAAGTAGGAAACTCTTTATCCATTGTGTCAACTTGAAAAGTTAGTTAAAAGCTTAACTAAATTGGCTCAGCAATTCCACACCCAAGGGTGTGAACGCCCCACCCTACAATGACTCATCACTTAAGGATATAAAGGGGGACTGAACAAGGACCAAGGACAGAGCTTTCCATTTCCTGGGAGGAGCTGTGGTCTTCACATTGCATCCAGGCTTCCAGTGCAGACTCTTTGGCTTCCACCTTGGATCCTTCAGCCTTCTGTTGTAGACTCATCAGCCTCCCATGCAGACCAATTGGTTTCCTGATATGGACGTGCACAGAGCACTGCAGTAAGCACCAGACCTTGGACTGAATCCTTCAGTCTCTGGTATGCAGAGGACCTCTGCATGCTTCCTCCTGGGACTGTGGCTGGCTGTTGTAAACCAGTCTTCCAATTGCTTATACATCTGTACACCTTTGTTATATCTGTTCCTCTAGTAAAACCCTGACTGATACAGATAACATTACTGGAAAATACTTTCCAGCAAAAGAATTACTATTTTATGAAGTTTCAAAGTCACATAAAATTCAGCCAAAAGAACCCAACATGTTCAAGATTTACTCATTTTCTCATTTATTTCACATAATAATTATTTATTGAGAAATCACTATATACAAGGTACTCTAGTAGTGAGTACAGATGAGAGAATGAAATGATGGCAATGCTTTGCATTAATCAGTGATTAGCAATGCTGGTCAGATAACTGAATTCAAGGGAGAAATGCTTACCTCATCCTACAGGTAATAGAAAAGGAGTTTAAGAGAAATGATTTGTGATTTGAGCATGAGGGTCTTGTCTGCACAGACTAGGACAAAGGACTGTCACAGTTTTCCCTGTAAGATTCTTTTTTTAAAAAATAATATATTTAGGACTTGCTGTGCCAGCCCTTCCCCCAGGGCAGCATGAGATGGTGATTGAAACTGGGTATGGTGGTGTGTGCTGTAATCCCAGCTCTTGGGAGGCTGTAAACAGAATAACTATGAGTCCGGTCTAGTAGTGAGACTCTGAACACCCTGTAGACCCTTCCCAAAAATACAGAAATAAATAAATTAAATTAAAAAATATATTTGTACCGAGTCTACAAAGTCTTACTACACAGATCAGACTCAGTGATCCACCTGTTTTCAACTCCCAAGCACTAGGATTATAGGTGCACACCTTCACACCCAGTCTCAGTCATGCCTCAGCATGCCTCAGGGGTAGAGCTGGCATGGCAAATTGAGGATTGAATTGGTCCTGGTGCCTCTCTAAGCATGAAAATTTTTTTTATTACCAAGTTAAAGCCTCAAATTTTCAAGTGTTCAAAATATTTATGAATCAAGGACAAACTTCAGCTGTTTCACTTTTGAAAATACAATGTTTGGGCAGGGCAGACAGCTTAGGGGTTCATTCCCCCACCTGCCAATCACAAAGACTTGAGTTTGATTCTTGGTACCATATGCCTTTCTGGCCCTGGAACCCTGGGTGTACTATTCCAGCCTAGAACCCGGTGTGGTGTTGCATGCCTGTAATCCCAAAGCTGGGGAGGTTAAGACATGAGGGTGTTTATGAGTCTGACCTGTTTAGTGAGACCCTGTATCAAAATGTTTTTAAAAAATATTAAAAGTACAATGTTTTCCTCCTCCTTTAGTTAGCTAAGATAATTGTATTATTACTTTCTATTAGTGCATTGAAAGGAATAGAGAGTGTTTATATTATTTGATCAAGTTTGCATGCCTGTACCTGGTAATATGAGCAGGATATTGCATATTGAAAATAACAATATACACTATAATAACCATTGTTAAATAAGTATGTTGTTTTGAAATTCTCTATTGCACCATGTCTATGTTAGTTGTTCTGTTATTTGTGAAATTCATAAATATAAAAAATTAAAATACTCCTCATTTACTAACTTGAAATTCCAGAATCTTCCTTCAACTCCTCTTGCTGGTTGAGATTAAATATGGCTTCCTCACCCATTTCCTAAGACTGGCCACTAGTAACTGTGACTGTTATGTTGCCTGGCGAGGTCTGTGTCAGTGCACTTAGGAATCTTGAATTTATACTGGTAGTCTCTAGGTGCAATTGCAAAGGAGGCAGGCAGAAGCTCATGAGATGATGGAACGGATGAAGATTTGCAAATGCTCTGTTTGTGCAGTGGAGCGGTGTGCTCACATGCCTTGAACACTGGAGGTCACAGAAGCTGAGAGGTAGGAAGCACATGCTCCCCTAAAGTCTTCAGAATAAAATAATTCACTGGGTTAAAGTGCCTGCAAGCAGGCACAGGGCCCAGGGGTTCGATTCCAAGGCCTGCAGTGCCAGCCCCATCCCCAGGGCATGCTGAGATGGTGATTGAGACTCTGCATGGTGGCATGTGCCAGAATCCCAGTATTCGGGAGGCTGTAGACAGGAGGATCACTATAAGTTTGATCTGTAAGTGAGACCCTGAACACCCTGCAGACACATCCCTAAAAAAAAAATAAAGAATAAAAAATAAAAAAATAAAGTCTTCAGAATAGTGATAGCCCTGTAAAAACCTGATTTTAGTTCACCAGTTAAAAGTTTGCATTTCTAGCTTTTACAGCTGCAGACACATACAGTTGTATTATATTTTCAACCTAGTTTTGGTATTTGTTATGGCAGACTTGGGAAAACAGTACACTTGTTTTAGGAAAAATGTAGACTCTCATAGTCATAAAACCAAGGTCAGGATTCCCTGGTCGGTCACCATCAAGATTATCCACAGCTGCTTTCTCTGTGCTACCTGCAGAAACCACCAACAGGTGTGCTGCTTTCCTCATATGAAGAGTATTACAGGTCAAAAGAATATCGTAGGGAAACAGAGGGTAATAGTAGAGAAGGATGAAAGAACGATGTCTGACACATACATACATGCATATACATAGATCGAGGAGTGCACTGAGTAGGAAGAAGAAATTCTAATGTTCTGTGGCTCACCGGAGCAACTGTGGTCAATAACAATGACTAATATATTTCAAAATAACTAGAGAAGATTTTTAGTGTTCCAAACAATAAATAATGAATGCAACAGGAATACCGATTATATTTCTCAGCTTTCTCTCACGGGATATAATACTCAACAGCTATAACTTTACATTAGGAGAAATTTAATTTATCTCATAGGTATAGGGAATTCAACCCACTGTTGGTCGGCTCCAAGAAGAAGATTCTAGAGCAAAGATGCTCTACTTTAGTATTCAGGAAGCAGAATAGGAACTGAAAGAGGACAGAAGAGGTGACCGGGCACAGAACATGAGGCCCTGCCACTGCAGCGCACCCAGACACACCCTGAGGAAATCGGTCCTAATCGCAGCAGAAGGGATCAAGACAATTAAGGCAAAAGGAGTACCCCAGTCAAATTGCCACTAAGATATAATCTGCTTGTATCAACTTAATTTACAAATATATAACTTCAAATATCAAGGCAACGTTCTGCACAAGACACACGCATACATCTGACTTGCGTGCATCCCAGCATGCAGCAGTCTTCCACTCTGTAGAGCTTCTATGGCTGGCATCTCTAAGCTTTTTCCAAATTTTACCCATAAACAAGCTCACAGCCTTCTTAACTATGTGCCCAGGAATCCTCTGTGCAGTGACCCCATCTCTGTGCCACCAGTTCTCTGTACATTATCTGAATGCAACCACCTGTACCCAGGGTCACATCCCCATGACATTCTTGGGCACACTCAGAAGTGCTTATTCTGCTCTCACTAGCAACTTCAAACCAACCAATCAATTTGACAGAAGTAAACTTCACAATAACACCAATTTGTCAGTGTCATGAAAAACGGTCACATGTATAGAAAAGGTACAATGCAAGCTTAGAATTCCAAGGGCTGGCCAGATAGCTCAGTGGACTAAAGCACCTGCTTAGGTAGACACAACGACTGGGTTCACTCCCCAGCACGCAGTGCTGGCCCCGCCCCAGGGGGCACACTGAAGCAGTAACTGAGACTGGGTGTGGTGGTGCCCACCTGTAATCCCAGTGCTTGGGAGGCTGAAAACAGGAGGATGACTATGAGTCTGATCTGTGCAGTGGGACCTTGTAGATGCTGCAATATATAAAAAATTAAAATACAACAAAATAAAATAAAATAAGTAAAATAAAATATAAGGAAAAAACAAAATAAAAAAGTATAAAATTCCTTTGTCTCAATTAAAATTTTTTTAAAAATATTAGTGATATGCCCATATATAAATGTAACTAATATTATTACATTTAAATTTTCACAGAATTAAAAAAAGATGTAATATTTAGGAACTTGTTTAAAAATAGAATTAAAATGTTTTCTTTAAAAGGTTATGGAGTACACTGCATAAGATTGACAAAAATGTTACATTTTGAAATTTTATCTTTTTATTTTATCATTTAACAAAGCATCTGGACACATGTATTAGGCAAAATGCGACATTTTCTTTATGTGTACATTAATGATTAACTCAGTAATGTGCATATCCATCATCTAAGAGATTTTCTGGAATGGCTTCAAATTCTCCTTTTATTGTAAGCTTCAAACATTGTGAAAGAAAAGAAAAACTAAAAAGAAAAAAAAAAAAACGCATTAATCGTTCCTTTCAACAGAGCAGCAGAAATCAGCAGTACAATTATCCGAGCTGTCCTGTTTCCCTACTTATATCTGCTAATCTGAAAAACTAATGTGAAGACAACATGCTGCATACAACCAGTGCTGAATTCTGTCATTTTGTTTAGCGAAATTCTGTGTCATTTCTAATGTTTCTTTATTTCTTTTCTTTTCTATTTCTTATTGTTCTTTTAAAAAGAACTCAGTTTTTGTTAGGATACACCGCAAATATTTGTAAATGCTTTGAAATTTTCCAGTGTTTCCATTTTGCTTTGAAGTGCTAATTGAGTCCTCGGGTGGTGTGCGTACGAGGCAAGTAGGCTGCCACTCAGTTTCATGGCTGTCCCCACGGTGCTGGTGACACACTATGGTGCAAGTTTCTACTCTTTCTCTAAACTCAGAATATGCCACATTTTGTTGTTCCATTATAACTTAAGATGGCTAGGTGAGCAAATTTCTGACAAAGATATATCTGAATGTCACTGCATTACCCTAATCAGTGTAGCACTGCACATGTGCTGTGTTGTCTTTTTCAGGATTTGAGAGAAAAACATTGCTTCTAAACGTGCGCTTTTTCATTTCATCAGCTGGAGCTTGCATAACAGTGAATTTTCTAAAGCAGTATTCTATGATGTTGGTGAAGCATGCAAGGGAAGAAGTCTAGGAATTTGATTCAATTGCTAGAAAAGTCACCTTTTATTCTCAAACACATTGCATAATACACACAGTGATGAGTTTACAGATCACTGGGGCTTGATCACTATGCTAGTCAGACATGAATCCAATCATAACACTGAACATAATAAGTGCAGCATACACTCTGGTTTATAAAGCAAAGTACTAAATACATTTTTTTTTGTGGTAGCAAAAATCAAACTCAGGACCTTGCACTTGCCAGGTACACACTTAGTCCACTGAGCTATCTCCTTGGCCTTGAAATACACTTTTCTGATTAAACCATTATTTTGAGATTATTTTTGCAACAGTTTATGACAGCCTGTAAATTATGATGGAAATTTATTTTGTATGTTATAAGTGAGTAAATAGCAGGCTAGAGATTCAGTTCTGGAGAAGAGAGATTGCATAGCACGCTCAAGGTCGTGCCATAGATCTTCAGCACTATAAGGGTTGCGCAGAAAGAAAATAAGAGAGTTTAAGACAAGCCTGGACTACAGAGCAAGAACCCGACTGGAAAAGAAAACAAACTAACAAACAAATGGAACAGAATATGGATGCTGTCTGAACAGACTGGCTGCGCTGCCTTCGGAGTAATACTGGGGATGTTAGGATTGGCTTCAGAATTTTTTCAGATGACAGCTAGAAATGGGAGAGACTTGACACATATTGTTGTGGAACCATGACAGTGTGCTAAAGATTGTCATCAGCAAAAAGTTGAAATGAACAATGGGAAACAAAAAATATGCTGTTGGCTCATAGAACTTGTTTTTATATGGGAAGAACACAAAAGATTTAGTATTTTAAAGCAGATAAAAGGATATAGCATATGATCTAGCTTTTCTCCAGACATTTAGAAGACGCACTTGCAGGAACAAGATCAATGGACAGGCATGAGAAAATGTTAATTCTTCTCCAACGCATACTAACTACGCACCAAGCTACTGCTCCTCTTGATTTCCTTAGAACATGGTGCCAATTTTATATGTAGGAAATTATATCAATTTAGAAACATGGTTAAATGTATGTATAAATTTATGTTTTATTTCTTCTTTGTATATCCCAAACATTTCTTTTATACTTTGGAATATTTAAAAGAAACTTGGGCTAACAAAAGTTTACTCTTGAATCTATCAGCGACCTCAAAATGAGCAGGAATGGACTGTGAAAGAAGCAAGACTGGGTAATGGCTGCTCCTGCTTATATTTAGTTGATCTTCAAGTTTTTGTTTTTGTTTTGTTTCTTCTGTTTTGTTGGAGAGAGTCTCACTTTGTAGTTCAAGCCTGTCTCAACTTCACTATGTGTTCCAGGCCCACCTAGAACTTAGCAGTCTTCCTTCTTTGGCCTCTAGAATTCTTAGATTACAGGTGAGTACAACTCCTGGCTTATCCCTATGCAGTGAATATAACTTACAGGCACACATTTGATGATGTTATAGCTTTATTTGGAACAATTAGGATAGACCCTAAATCGATGTACCTTGATATTATAATGTTAAATGAAGTAAATCAAACACAAAAGTTTAAATATTGCATGGTGTCTACTATCTGAAAAGCTAAATGTGTTCATGAAGTAGTAAATAAAAGGCAGATAATAGGAAAAAGAGAAAAATAAATTTTTGTGATCCGGGTAGACACTATCTCTACAAGTGTAACTTGACTAAACATGCTTGTTTAACATGATTCATATGAGTTTTGGTCTTTTAATTTGTGTATATGATAAATTGTTTCATAAAATCTTGTAAGATAAATAAATGGATATGATAATAACAATATAAAAGGGTAGGAGGGGATAAAGGATTGAAACTTATTGTGTGAATGTACCAATTCTGTACATTAAATGTAATTATTGTGCATTGTAAACATGTATTAGCAAATGTTAAAAAGGGCTGGGCATATAGCACAGTGGTCAAGCACAAACCCAGGTTTATGTGCTATGCTGTGGTGCCAGCCAATGAAATTGGGATGGTAGTGCATGCCTGTAATCTCAACACTGGGGAGGCTGAGACAGGATGATCACTACAAGTCCCAGCTCAGTAGCCAGACCATATACAAATAAAAAAGATTATAAAAAATCAAAATAAAGTTAAATACAGGCACTATGCTTTCATACATAATTATTACTTGAAAGAATCTCTTAATATCACTTTCTATATCCTGGGGTCTTTCTTTGCTCTAACGTGGTATTTTATTTTGTTTTTTTTTTCAGGGACAATATTTTTATTGCAGATACTCAAAAGCTAATATATACAGCAGAATGTTAATACCCATTGAAAACACTCAATATTCAGGGAAATACAATGTTATGAATTCAAAACATAATGTGATATTTTATGTCACAACAAAAAGTGGTTACTTTATTCTTACTTGACTGAATTGCTTTAATGTCTAATAAATTGAGCATCTCAGCGACATTTTTAATTTGGAGTAAAATCATTCAGACCAGTGGTTTTACAACTGGATTTGTGAACATTAAGTTCTTCCAGGGACACAAGGTATGTCTGGAAAAAATTGGCAATTGCTAGGTTTTATTCCTCCATCTCAACCAAAACATACTGATATTTCCTGTGGTTATTATAGATTGTGATTAGGAAAAGGAAATTATTGCTAAGAAGAAAGAATTCTAAATCACAGTTGAAATGTAAAGTAGTTATGCATATAAAATGTCATAATTAATAGTTTCTAAGGAACATATAAAATAAGCAATAAAGAAGAAAATGTCATCATGCTATTTTGATTCATTTAAGGAAACTTTGCTAGGTTACTTTGAAGTACTTACAGGTACTTTTTATTATTACAACATTCCTGCCTTATCTATGACCAAAGTTCTTTACATCTGTTAAAATATTCTTTCTTTTAGTCCCTTTGACAAAACACACTGTATATAAAATTTAGCATCTACTACCTTTCATTCCTTTTTTACATGTGTGTGTGTGTGTTTGTGTTTAGGAAAGGCTCTACAAGGTGCTCAGGGTCTCACTACTACATCAGACTCGTAGTGATCCGCTTGTTTACAGCCTCCCAAGAGCTGGGATGACAGGTGCATGTCATACACCCAGGCTCCTTTATCTCAGCCTGGGCTGTGTGCGGGGGCGGCATGGCAGCCCGGGGGTTGAATCCCCGGCCCCGGAGCCTGCGTGCAGGCGCTTTAATCTGCTGAACTATTTTGCCAGCCTTCTTTCTGCTTTTTGTGAAACATTCACAACCTATATTTTGACTCAGTTGACAAACCGCCACAGGTTTTTTTTAAGGTTTTGTTCACTTCAGTATTTGTCTTGTGCTTCCGACTTAATCTCCTTTCCCTTAGATTTGAATTTACTATTCTTCTGCTTACAAACATGCTTTTTGATCTTGTTTTTGAGCTGCTCAGAAAGGAAGAAGCCTGTCTCAGTGCAGGCCCAAAAGCCCCAGAAGCAGAGGCTCCGGGTGATGCCAAAGAACTGAGGGCCTGAGCAGCACTGGTTTAATCAAAGGGTTCCTGAACGGTAAAGAAAACAAACAAACAAACAAAAAACTTGAAGTTTCGACATCAAGAACTGTGAGGCATCTCGATCTAGAAGAGAGAGAGAGGAAAACTCTACTCTCTCAGCCTTTGTGTTTCTTCTGGGCTTGCAGCTTAAGCAGATGTTGCCATCTACCCTGAAGGCGGATCGTCCCTCCTCGACCCACTTGCCCACTCAGCGTCTTCTGCAGTCAGTCCATACCCAAGGAGCAAACTCTTAGACCTACACAGATCAAATTCTCTACCAATTGTATAAATGCATTTTACTCATTCAAACTGACACTTAACACTCGCCATCACTGAATCTTTTAGATTTTATGATATGATTATAGTCAGTCTAAAATTTATTTTATTTTTATATTTTCATATTTCTGTCTATATCTTTACTTCTTCACTTCTCTATCTTTAAAGCCATCAAAAAATCTTTGTTTTCTCAGTCTTCTAGCATATATTTTCCTGAATTTTTTATTTTATTTTATTATTGTTTGAGTACATCATACTGTCCTATTTTTCTGTGCCATTGTGATTTCTTTTGTTGCTCTTAAAATCTCCATATTTTTGTTTACATATGTGATAAGCTTGAAAATAAGATTTTGCCCTTTTATGATGGATTTTCAATTTTCATTACTTTATTGTTTTATGTACAACAGGAAGTTGACAAAGCTGCATGTGTCACTAATATTTGTGAAAATACTGATCTGAGAACCTTTAGATCGAACACTACAACACTTCGTAACTTAAAGGAAACTTAACAAAAATGTATCAGAAACTCACTATCTCAAAATTATTTTCAGATGTATAATTCTATGATAGAATTTTATCATCACACACTTGCTTAATTAATATATAATGAAAACAATTAAAATTATTTGCAATCATTTTTGTGTGAATTTAGGGCAAGGTCTATAGGGTGTATGGGATCTTTCTACTAGATCAGACTCAGTGATCCTCCTGTTTTCAGCTTCCCTAGTGCTGGGTGCACCACCACACCCAGTCTAAAATTATTAGCAATTATAAGTGTCATGAACATTAACATTTCTCATATGAATTAAAGCAAAAGTTTAAAAGAAGTTTCTATCTTCCTTTTCTGTCACCATCTTTTACAAACTCATGAAAATTAAATGGCACTTGCATAGGCTTAAATACTGTTCCAGCACTCTTATAGTTAAAGCAATATTATAAGCAAAGCTTTATAAAATATATACTGAATAATTTGGATCCACTGGTAAAGTAGGTAAGGAGATATTATGGTTCTTTTGTTTTAATAATAATCCATGTTTATTGTTATCTGGTATTGACTGCTTAAACAGCAACAATAGGGGCTGGAGAGTCAGCATGGTAATACCTACAATATCTGCTACCTTCTTTTTTTTTTTTTATTTAGTGCAGTGTCTATAGGGTGTACAGGGTCTCACTCCCTAGATCAGATTCACAGTGATTCTCCTGTTTTCACCTTCTAAAGCGCTGGAATTATATGCACACATGGCCTTGCTCTGTCTAAGCCTGCCCTGTGGGCAGGGAGAGCACAGAAGGCTGGGTGTTGAACCTCCAGCCGATGCTTGTGCCTAAGCAGACACTTGAAGTCACTGAGCTATCTGTTCAGCCCGTTCTACCTTCTTCTTAATCATACCATAAGCACCTGCCTAGCATTCACAAGGTACTGAATTCGAATGCCCAGTACCTCATGCGGGGCTGGGTTAGGAACCTTGGACATACTGTGCTGGCCACTGAAACTGGATGTGGTGGCTCATGGCTCTAATCTCAGCACAGGGAGGCTGAGACAGGAGGATCACTGAGTCTGAGCTGCATTTTTTTTTTTTTTGATGTAGAGTCTACATCAAAAAAAAAAAAAAACAACAAAAAAACAAAGAGCAACAACAAAAATATATTGTCACCCAACTCCAAATTCCAATAAATTTTCTAATGAGTATAACTAATCCTAACACTTCATAAATGAAAATAACGATTTTATGCTGCACAATAATCCCCAATACAATGTTATGAAATACCTTAAGCCATTTTATTTATTGTTATGTGTTGTGTGAAGTACAAATTTATGAGTTAAATATATTTTTACTGTTTTTCATGCTATAATATAAATTGTAGGTATCAGTTGAACTATATGTGTGAACTACCTTTGAAGAATCATATGATATTTAAGAGGAAAAATTTTTATCTGTCATTGAAGAATTATACTACCATTCTTAAACACATTTCTGTCAAAAGAATTCAATACTATGTAATATTTTAATAATTTAGTTAATCATATTTATATTTTTGTGTCTGTATGATATACTTACAAATTATTCATATATCATTTTCACAATTCCTAGGTGATACACAACTCTTGGGTTTAGAAAAAATCACATATACATTAAAATTTACATGCTTTATAATCTAGGGCTAATACATCGAATACTTTAAAAGTCTCTTCTAACAAAAATTGGGAAGCTAATTGACTATTAGATGAGAATTGAAGTAATTAAGATCAACATTTCTCATTCTGAATGTCTGGGTCAGAGCATTCTGGGTTGTATCATCTTACACTCTCTTACTAATTCACACTGAAGTCAGAAGAAACAATTTTAGAAAGAAGTGATGAATTATTTTTCAGAATATCTTTTGTGGCTATAATTGTAGAATGTAGGCTTCTATGCATGATTTACCTTAAAATTGCAGAACAAATGAAGAGTTTAGATGCATTAGATTAAAGAAAATAAAAATAAAAAATATTATATGGCAATTTTCTACTTTTTGTAAATAGAGTGGAAATGAAACAAATTGAGTAGGCACATGACAGGAAGACCTACTTCTCCTTCACTGTTTTAATATTCATCATGCAATTTTTGTTAGGTATGAAGTTTTTGTTCGCTTTCAGGAAAAGACAGGGTATAGCAATTAGTCTTTGGTTCATCTTGCCTCTCAACAAGATTTTGAATTCTGCTAAGAAGATTCTCATCAAAAAAGGTCAAGCAGCTGAAACTGGCATATTTTATTTGCTCTCCTGGAAATAAAACCCAAATTTAGAAGTAGTTTCTGGAAATCACCTTTTAAGGAATTTACAGATAATCTTCCCAGAACATTACCTAATAGCTATACCTTTAATATTTAAAACACAAACATTTGCCACCTTATTTATGTGGTTCTGTTTAAATTCAATGTCTTGGTCCATTTCTGTTTTAATAGTGTTGCTATATGAGATTATTTTCAAAAAACAGAAGATTCACTGGCTTGTAGTACTAATGTCTAAGAAGCCTAAGACTGATATCTATCAAAAAGATTCCCATTGTACACATCCTAGGCAAGAGGTGTGCATGGGGTATTTTTACATAAAGAAATCACTTATGAGGGCACTACAGTTATGACCTAAATAACCTTCGAATAGATTCTACCTATGACTATACTTGCAGTGAGCGTCAGCTTTTATAAACAATGGTGGGAAACAAATTCACACTGTAGCACTCATAGCACTGTAAATCAGATCAGTCATATGGAGCCATGAGAATGATCCAGGAGTTCGATAACAAGGTTTTGTTTTTCTTTTATTTTAATTAATTAATTAATTAATTTTTATGTATCTAGTGAAACATCTACAGGATCTCTATACATAGATCAGACTCGTAGTGATCCTCCTGTTTTCAGCTTCCCAAACGTTGGGATTACAGGCACGTGGCACCACGCCCAGTCTCCCTCTCAGGGCCCACGGGGGTGAGGTCAATGTGGTTTGTGGTGTTGGGGATCAAATCCAGGTCCCTGCGCTCTGCTAGAGCAGGCGCTTTAATTTGCTGAGCTATTTGGACGGCCCTGATCTGCTCACTTCAGATTGAAAAGCCAAAACTGCTTGCATTTCATTATTCTGTGAGTATGTCAACAGCATATAATAAAAACAGAGTTTTTTTTTCTGGTACACACAAATCAGGGATGATTCTAAGAGTAGTTGCAAGTTGGAGGTTAGATGCTTAAAGATGGTGATTATTTCTCAATGGTTTTATTTCTATTGTATAATGAATATGCAAATTTTGAATGATCTGAAAAGTGCTTGAAAATAACATTGAAAAAAGAATAAGAAGCTGAAGAAAAAAAATGAGGAGAAAAAAAGGAGAAAAAATTAGAAAGGTAGAAATAAAATAAGGAACTGATTATTTAAATCTAGGATGAAGGTGAAGATTTGAGGTAGCTTTACTTAATTCTTGGGGAGGTGGGAAGAACAGCAATTTTTTTTTCCCTTCTAACACTCACAAAATGTATTAGGCAAGAAAAGTCAGTTCCTGCTGTAACAGAACATCCGGAAAAGTAAATTTCACATAAAATATAAGATATCTTATTCTGAAAAGCCAGAAAAAGCAAAACAAAAAAGAATAAATACACAGTATAATCTGTCGTACTGGTGAGAAAGGATCATTAAAGATCCTTGCTATTCTTAAGCAAAAGCAAGGGAAAACAAATTGAATACATCAGTTTTCTCCTTGGAACACTGTAAAATGGTATCTACTGTCTATTGAATGCTTTCTCTCCACTTGAATTGCTCTGTACGATGAGTGGTCAGAGCATTAAATAATATAGTTTCCAGGGAGAAATATTTTGCTTCTGGTAATTTTATTTAATAATTTTACGCATTGTATTATCAAGAGTTTCTAAAAAAACAATTTGATTTGTCTAATTACTGTTCTCAGATTAATTATTTATGTTTGGTCACCGGGTTTGAATAATTGATTTTTAAACTTTATTTGTAAGTTACCAAATTATTAATGCTGGTTCAAAATTTGGGCCTTTGTGGTTCAGCTTCCCAGAGTGCGGGTACTACGGATATGCGACAAAACATGTAGTTTATTTTCAAAAATGTAGTCTTATTTCAGCATCCATGATTGCTGTCTTTCCAGTATCATCTTCTAAGTTTATATAATCTGCCCTCTTTCTGTGAAGCTTCTAAGTCTTGAGAGTCCTCAAATTTACTTTGATTTACTTTTATCACAGCCAGAGAGTCCTCACCCAGAGCAGGTTATAAGCGCTGATTGTGTTTCTCCTGGTTACAGTAAGTGAAACTTTTGTGAATGCAAGTCATGTTACCATACAGTGCTTTTGATTGTTTGCCAATTGCTCTGAAGTCAAGGCTAAAACCCCCTCATGATCTGAAAAAGATCTCCAGGGGCAGACTGATGAAGAGGTATAAGTGTCAGCATCTGAAAAGGTAGGAGCTTTAATTAGAAAGAATTGCATTATTTTAAAAACTCAATAAATAGAAGTGTTAGTATAAGTTAATTTGTAATAGAGTCAAATTAATATTGGAAAATTGTAGGTGTATGTTTATCCCCCGTAACCCTGTTATAAGATAATTTTTACTCTAAGCTCATATTAAATAAGTGAAAGTTAATCATAGACTATTTTGTTGAAAATTTTCAGTAGCATGGAAAGATCACAATAGTCATAAAATGATGCTATGTAATATCTCACTACATATTTACCTGATTTATATTATTTAATATAGATAATTAGCGGTCACTCTCACTAATTGGCCATCATATTCTCTTCATATTTGTGCAACAATGCCCCACTTCTTTGCCACATCAGTATAACCCATTCAAGTGGAAATAATTCATAAACAGAAATATGCAGAGGTTCCTTAAAATTCTAATAAAGAAATATAAAAAATTAGAAATGATGAGTTATGAAAATTATATGTTCTCCTCACTATTATCATTAAAATGCTTATGAACAGTTGTAGAAATTTAATATATTTTGTTGATATACTAAAAAGCAATAGAAAATTGTCTAAAATTAATTGGATTAAAAGATATGAGAAGCTATATCTACTAATAATTTTACTAAATAGTGTTCAAATATTTGTAAATCTTCAACCATTTTGAAAAACTATAAAATAAATGGTACAATCTAATTTTTCACAATTTAACTAGTATTGGAAATTTTTGAAATATAAGCATTTAAATTTGTTCTTGAATTGCTATTCCTTTTACCACCCATTTGTGGCAAAACCATCACCCTACATTAAAACTTCCTTTGGAGAGTTTACACATGGAAGAGAAGAACTGATCTACTCTCAAATTTTCACCCACCACATATATATTTTTTTAATTATTAAAAATCTTTTATTTAAGTAATTATTTATTCAATACAAGGTCTGGCTACCTAGTTTTGTCTCATAGTGCTCCTCCTGTCTCAGCCTTCCCAGCACTGGGATTACAGGTCTGTGCCACCATGCCCAAGTTTGGTGGCCAGTACAGCAGCAAGATATGCAGTACTGGGGAAGAACCTGGGTCCTTAAGCTTGCCAGGCAGGTGCTTAGACCACTGAGCTACATCTCCAGCCCAGAATATATGTGATAACAGCACATTTTTTTTTTGCATCTTGCTCCATTTCACTCAGCGCTATTTGAAGGAAAATCTGTTGACACTGTAGAATAGAATCTTGATAATGAAAAGTAAGCATATATATTTTTATTTTATCTTTTATTATTTTTGGTCCAATCTAGATAAAATTAATGATCACATTCATCCTAGGGAATTTGACTTTGTACATGATAAACCATGACTCCTTAGTTTCTTCTCAATCCCTCACCTCCCTCAACATCTCCCTTCCTAGTTAGAAACATTTGTTTCCATTTCAACATTTTTTTTCTCTTTTTTAACCTTCCTTCCTTTCTCTCTCTACAGTTCCTCTTTCTTTTTGAATATTCTCTTATTATTTCAGAATTGCTGCTATAAATTGCATTTTTTTATATTATCAAAAGTTTATTTAGGATTTATTTATATAAATTTGTATTTTATTTATTTATCTATTATTTTATTTTATTGAACTACAAATGTCAATCAGACAGTTTCAAGACACCTTAACAATACAGATTCGATAAATTAATACATTGAAAATTGTTTTCATAATGTTTTGGTATTGTAAAAGGTGCATACATGATATTATATTAACAGATATTATTTTAGCAGATATCTCTTATCAGTGAATTAAGAGTGTAGCTGCTTACTTATCTTATTTTTTATACCTGAATTATATAAAAAATTCAATAATTAATTTCCCTAGTGGATGACCGTAGTACTAGAAGCCGACATAATATCCTGTCCAATCACTATTAGTGAAGATCTTGCTTCTCATAGATTTATGTAGAAGCACAGCGTTTCATTTCTTATTTATACTTTCAGCTTCTAATGCCAGATAGACAATGTGATATTTACATATGTGTGATCAATTTATTTTACTTAAAAGTATAGTTTAAAGATCCATGTGCTGTACTGGAAATGTCTTTTTAAGTTTAAACTTTTTTTATGACTTAGTAGTGCACCTGGTATACAAACAAACAAACAACAACAAGAAAAATCTGTTGTATTCATTCTTCAATTGATGACCATTTGGTCATCATTTGGGTTGTTTCAAAGATTTAGTTGTTAAAAAATGTGCTGCTCTAAACATGAGTGTACAGTTGACATCCTGTTGTATGATGCATTTAATTATTTCAAGAAGTTACCAGGAGAATAGCTATAAAATAGGACCAGTTTTTGAGGAATCTCCATACTGATTCCACAACAGTGGCACAAGTCTACACTCCTGTTAATGGTGGAGAAGGGCTCCTTTAATCCCAAAGCCACCAGCAATTGTGATTGGTTGGTTTCTTGACAATAGCCACTCTTTCTTCAAGTGAGATGAAATCTCAGCATTTTGATCTGCTTGTCTAGAATGACTAGTAATGTTGAGTATTTTTCATATATTTATTTGCTGGTTTTACTTCTTTATCTGATCATTTGATCTTTAAATTGGAGGGTTAATTTTTTTTCAATTCTTAATATATTTTAGATATTAGTTCTTTGTCTGAGATACAAGTGGTCAAAGGTTTTTCCCAGCTCTGTGGGTTTCACTTCACTGTATAGAACATTTCTTTTGCTGTGCAAAAGCTTTTGAGTAAGGTAAGATTCAGTTCTTAATTCTTTTAACATTTCCTATAGGATCAGGGATTTATTCATTCAATGTTTGTCCACCTGTGTCTTCAAGGGTTCTGCCTGTTCTCTCCCAGCAGATTTAGTATTCCTGTTTTAATATTTAGAACTTTAATCTATTTTGATTTTCTTTTAGTTTATGGTGAGAAACATGAGTCTAACTTTAGACTCATGGAGGTAGCTGGTTTTGCCAGCACCAATTATTGAAAATACTATATTTCTTCCCACAATGTGTCTGGCACCATTGTAAAGATAAGGTGGCTTAGTGTATTTGAAGCTCATTTTATATTTTCTAATCTATTGAATTTAATGTCATGTCTGTATGTTTTTCTTTTTCTTAATGTATTTAGTATAGGGTCTACGGAGTCTATAGGGTCTCACTACACAGATTGGACTCATAGCAGTCCTCTTATTTTCAGCCTCCCAAGCACTGAGATTACAGGCATGCACCACCACTCCCAGGCTCAGTTGCCATTTCAGTGCACCCTAGAAGCAGGGCTGGCCCAGCACCCTGGGTTGTGTCTGCCTAATCAGGTGCTTTAATCCACTAAGCTATCTGGCCAGCCCACACATGTATTTTTTTAATAATTCCATGCTGGTTTTATCACAGTACCTCTGCAGCACAATTTCAAGTCAGAGATTTTACTGCCCTCTGCCTTTCCTTCATTTATCAGAAATGCTTTTGCCATTCTAGATCTCTTCTGTTTCCAAATGAATTTAAGAAACATTTTCTCTTATTCTGCAAGATATGCTATGATATTTGGATTGCAACTGCATTAAATCTGCATGACAATTTTGGGAATAGTGCCATTTTTCACTGTGTCAGTTCTTCCTATGCAAGTCCAAAGGATACCTTTCTATTTTCTTATACCCTTTTAAATGACTTTGTTCAGAGTACTTTAGTCGTCAGTATATAACTTCTTCAATTTCTTTGTTACATTGCTTCTTCAGTATCTCAATTTCATTAGTAAAGCTGCTGTTGTCTTAATTTATATGTCAGCATGTTTTCTCTCTCAGTGAGTTTACAGGAATACTGTGGATTTTTGAATGTTGATTGTATTTTTCTACATGATTAAATTTGGTTATTAATTTCAGAAGTCTTTTGGTGGAGTTTTCGTGATCTTTGTAGAGTATGTCATTAGTAAATAAAAATAATTTAATTTCTTATTTTTTCTATGTTTATCACTTTTATTTATTTGTCTTGTCTAATTGTTCTAGCTGTTGCTTTTAGAACTATGTTGAATAGTTTTCTACTGAGGTACTATGTGAATTTGATCTTTGGCTCTGTTGAGATTGTATATTACATTTATTGCATTACATATATTAAACCATCCCAGAATTCCTGTGACAAATACTGCTTGATCATGCTCTATAGTGTTTTTGCCATTTTAATGCATTTTGTTTGCCAGTATCTTTTTTTTTTTTTTTGTGGAACTGGGGATTGAACTCAGACCCTTTCACTTGCCAGGCAACACTTATTCTACTGAGCTAAATCCCTGGCACCTCTGTTTGCCAGCATCTTATTGAGGAATTTTATCTCCATGCTCACTACAGAGATTGGTTTGTAATTTATTTTTTTGTTTGTTTGTTTATATTCTTTTGTGGATTTGGTATCAGAATAATATTAGCCTTAAAAGAGTAAAAACATATTGGGAGCATTATTTTCCTTTTCAATTTCTTTAATGATCTTGAAGAGTAATTACCTTAGATCTTCTTTAAATTTCTTGAAGAATTCTGTGGTGAATCCATCAGGACCTGAACTTTGACTTCTTTTTAAAGGTTTTGTTGTTTTGTTTTGTTTTCCTATCAAAGGATATTTTATTTTTTTAAAAATAGAAAAAAAAAGTGAAACATAATTAGAAACAATAGAGAATTTCACTAAAATAAGAGGAATTCAATGTTGTTGCATTGCACATATTGTCATCAAATTAGTTTTTCAGGTTACCAGATACATGCATGTGAAATTAGTCAAATAATTTAAAAAGAAGAAAAAAACTGAGTGTTAACTGGTCCTCTCAATATACACAGAAATCTATAAACGTAGGTATCCATATATCTCTATGATACAATGTTTTTAGATCCTTTGGGAAAATTTCCCAGTAGGGACATAGCCGGCTTGAATGGGATTTCTAGTCCTACTCTCTTGAGGAGTCTCCACACTGACCTCCACAATGGTTGTACCAGTCTACATTCCCACCAGCAGTGGAGAAGTGTTCCCTTTTCTCCACAACCTCTCAAACATCTGTTGTTGGTTGATTTCCTTATGATAGCCATGACAATGGAGTGCCCACCTTTGACAGGTGTAGACAAAGGAAGGGGTATAGAAGGAAAAAATCATGATGTGTGTATATAGACAGTGCAGTTGGGATAGATAACGCTGTGCTTCTACATAATCCTATGAGAGGCAAGATTTGCACTAATGGTGGTTGGACAGGATATTATGTCGGCTTCTAGTACTATGGTCATCCACTAGGAAAATAA
>PVKA01002542.1:0-14133 GCA_004027165.1 Ctenomys sociabilis | reverse complement strand
TATTGAATTTTTGATATAATTCAGGTATAAAAAATAAGATAAGTAGCCAGGCGTGGTGGCGCATGCCTGTAATCCCAGCACTAGGGAGGCTGAGGCAGGAGGATTGTTGTGAGTTCGAGACCAGCCTGAGCTACAAAGTGAGCTTAAGGCCAGCCTGAACTGCACAACGAGACCCTGTCTCAAAAAAAAAAAAAAACAAAAAAAACAAAAAAAAGACAAAAATAAGATAAGTAAACAGCTACACTCAATTTACTGATAAGAGACATCTGATATAATAATGTCTGTAAGTATAATGTCATGTGTGCACCTTGTATGATACCAAAACAGTATGAAAACAGTTTGCAATGTATTAATTTATTGAATCTGTCTTGTTAAGGTGTCTTAAAACCATCTGATTCATATTTGTACTTCAATAAATAAAAAAAACATAATTTTTTTAAAAAGGAGAATAAATCAACACAGACCTGGAAAAAATATATATATATACACAGAAATCAGCAGTACAATTATCCAAGCTAATACATATGCATATATATTTTTCTTTTTCTCTTCCTTATTTCCTTTCTCCTTTCTCTCATCCCAGTTGTTTTTCTTTCCCTTTCACAGCACTTACTGTACCTTTCATATTTTACTTACTCTTTCAGGTTTGAAATGTTAGGTTTTCAATTACACTTTCAATTTTGTTGAATGGTACTGGGTTATTTACAACTTTTATATATTTTTATTCAGCTTTGACAAATTATATGTATGTGTGAATATGCTTTTTTAAATCAATCTGTGTCTTTTTCGAATAGTTTCTTGACATAGTGATGACATCTTGGGTTTCCACAGGATCCATTGTTATTTCCTCCTTTTCATTCCATATTGCTTTAATTTGAGTATTTTAATTTTTATTTTACAAGATTACCTAAGAATTTATCAAATTTATTTATTCTTTTACAGAACCAACTCCTCCACTCATCAATTCTTTCTATTGCTCTCTCAATTGCAATGGTATTAATTTTTGGTCTTGTTCTTATAATTTCATACCCTATAGAGCTCTGAGCTTGACTTATTCTTTTTATTTCTGATGATTTAAGGTTCAACCTTAGGTGTTTATTTTAACTTGTTCTGTTTTCCTGATATAATAATTCACCACTCTAAATTTCCCTTTTAATACTGCATTGATTTCATCTCCTAAATTCTGGTATGTTGTATCAGCATTACTATTTAATTGTAGATACTGTATAATTTTAAAAAGTTTCATCTGTCATCCATTTGTGGTTCACTATGTTATTTCATTTCTTATGTTTGTGGATTTTGGAGAATTATTTTTCTACTAATTTCCATTCATTGGACTATGGTCAGATAATATACATGGGATAATTTAAATTTCTTGGCATTTACTTAAACATATTTTATGGAATGATATACGGTGTAGTTTAGAGAATGTTAGGTAGAACACTTTCTAGAGATCTCTACTAAGTCAGTTCAATCACAGGTTTGGTTCTGGTGGATCTTTGCTGATATGTTGTCTTGTTGACCCACTTGTGAAAGTGAGGCACTACAGTACCCAACAGAACTGTGTTAGTGCTTATTTGAGTTTTATATCCATTGATATTTGCTTTATATAGTTCTATGCACCTGTATTCGATACATAGATATTTGTTATTATTATGTGTTTTTGAAGTCTTCCCTTAACAAATATGTCGTGATTCTCTGTCTTTGGGTCAGTTCTTAGTTAGAAGTTCTGTTGTCTGCAAATAGAATGATTATCACTTCTTTTTCCGGGTTCCTGTAACAGGAAGTATTGTTTTCCATCCTTCAACTTTCAGTCTATGAATTTCTTTTTTAAGCTACAGATCTTCCTGGTATAAAGAATATTCTTGGATCTTGTTTTCTTGATTTATTCTGCCAGTCTCTTTTTGGATTGGTGAATCAAGACCACATACATTAAGGGTCATTACTCACATGAATTAGCTTACTTTTCTCATAATATTTGTCTCTTGTTGGTCTTTGGTGCCTGACTTTTGCTTTTGTTTAATTGTTTGACCTGCCTGTTTTTGCTGTTTTGTGTGTGTGTGTGTGTGTGTGTGTGTGTGTGTTCATTTTGGTGTTCTTGGAATTGTCATTTTGTTATCATTTTTTGAGAATATCTTTCAGGACATTTGTAAAACTAATTTGGTGGTCATGAATTACATCAATTGTTTTTTTTTGTGTGTGTTTTGTTTTTTTGGTCATGGAAGTATCTTACTTCTCCAATAATTCTGAAAGATAGTTTCACAGTATAGGTCATTCTGTGTTGGAAGCTTTATTTCAGGATTTGAAGTACTTCACTCTGAGCTCACCATGACTTAAGGATATGTACTGAGTAGTCCGCTGCGATTCTGATGGCTTACTTTTATAGGTGATTTGGTTTCCTCACTCTTATAGCTTTTAATATTCTGTTCTTGTGCTGAAGTCCTGAAAACTTGATTATTATATGCCTTGGGTGAGATTTATTTTGCTTGTAACTAACTGGATTTCTGTATGCTTCATTTAACTTTATGTCAAATTCTTTTTCTATGCCTAGGAATTTTTTTGGCCATTACTTTTTGTGAGCAGGTTAATTTTAATGTCACTTGTGCTGACTCACGCCCTTCCATTGGCTCCCATCAACCTTATGCTCTTTGTCTTTGCTTCATCCTGCAGCTACTAAATTGTTTCACATCATCCCTTGCTCTAGTTGAGATCTTCCATAGTTGCTAATTTTGATCCTGGTTTCTAGGTCTGACATTCTGTCTTTAAATTTGTTCAATCTGTTTTCTTATTCTTCTTCCTTTTTCTTCTGCTGCTTTCATTGCACAACATTCTGGCAGATTTTTCCTCTTTTCCTTTATCTCAACCCTGGATTCATCCTGGGTTGACCAGAAGTCTGAAGTTGCATTTTGATTCTACATCTTGTTGTTTGCTTTTTTAAAAAATTTGTTTATGTCCTGTGTTGTTACTTAGATTTTTATTATGCTACATAGCTTTATCACTGGTGTGAAGACCTCTTAAGGAAGTAATTTTTTCTAGGTGATGTCTTCTAAGTTTAGCAGGATCTTGGCATTTGTGACTCTCCCAAGATCCTACACTGTCACTTTATTACAGATGAAAATCTGGTATCTACTAGGCTTAGCAGCACCCAGTTCTTTGGTACTGAGCTAAGAGATGGCTATCACCCGAGACAATCACAGTGTGGTCATACCAGGCTGAACAAAAATTTTACAACAGGTATGAAATCCTGGCTAAAGTAGTATAAATGTCCATAAATGACTATCAAGTACAACCTAGAAGCTTGCAAACTGTGGTAAATGTTTATATGGTATCTTTAGTTACATAGAAACATCCAAATAAATTCAGGAACCAGCATGCAATAAAGTCCTTCTTAGTAGAGTAATTTTATCCTGTGAGGAAGAGGAATTCAAGAGGGATAGAAATAAAACAGAACAATAACTAAAGAGAAATATACTAGTAGCAAGGCTGGAGGACCCAAGTATAATCATCCAAGATTTTAGAACCCAGAAAGAGGATAGGAGAGAATGAGTGAAAGAGGAAGCCAAATAATATCACAACTAACTAGGAAAACTAGAGCCTATTTCCTATCATATGAAAATATCAAAAAAAAGATAATCATGGGAAGAGACAAACAGGGCAAGCAAAACTATCTAAACATTAAAAGTTAAAATCTAAACATTCCCCCAAAAGAAAAGTCAAAAGAAAAAGGAAACAACAATCTAATAAGCAAGAGTGAAAGAGAAAATTCCTCAGGTGCTTCCAGTTCTGTGTTAGTGTCCAAATCAGAGCCAGAATGTGTGTGCTGAGTAGTCCGGCCAAGTCCACAGAAGGATTTCTGTTGGTGCGGGGCTGATCTGGTTACACCACTGACTTTGCTCATTTGCTGATCACAGAGCGAGGAGATTTCCCTTGTCCCACAACCAGCCACAGCTGCTGGCATGCTTGTGGCGCTGGCCCAGAGAGGAAAGAGATGGCTGTCCACCCCACTGCCATCTAAGGTCACTTGCCTGCTTCTGCCACTGGATGCAGGGCGGGGGCATCCCTCTTGTTCTGCTACAGACAGTCTGACTACTTGTGCTGCTGGTGGCAGATCAGGGAATACCTCCATTCCTCTGTAGTTAGGGCTAACACTGACCTTTGGCTGCTGCTAAAGCAGAGTCTGGATGGGCCTATCTCTTACTTCTCAGCAGAATTCTCCCTACTCTGCTGTCCAGTTGCAAGCAGTCTACTGTGACTGGATAGCACTTCTCTCAGTAAAGTCCAGAACACTGATGGTGAAAGGACCCTGGTGCTCTGCTGCTGGAGTTCAGACAGTAAGCCCTCTGAAGTGAGATGCCAGCCCACCTGCCTGCTGCTGCTCCTTGTAGTAATGTGTGTTGCAGTTCTACTCTACCTCACGGATCACTGACTCTGCAGCTGCTCAGAAGCAATGCATCTTGTTTTCACTGCTGTCTCAAACTGCGTGACATGTTCCTGGGCCTAAAGTCAGATTCCCATTAGGCAGTGAGTAGTGCTATCCTTTCCATTGCTTCCCTGACAGGCAGGCTGCAGAGCCCCGCACACAGGCTTCGGTCAGTGGCTGTGAGCTCTGTCCTCTGTGGCAATGAGTCCTCTTCCTTCTTCCCCAGCACTTCCTTCAGGGTTTCAGTGTACTCTCCTCTCACTTTGCTTCCTCTCTGGGCTGTTGTTTCCAGAACTTGGCACTTTGTTCTGAAGAAGCCTAGTTACTGACACTCACCACTCTGCCATTTTTAAAATAAACCAAAATGTCTCATTTTAAAGAATTTCTTTGTTATCTTATGCACTACTGATTATTTTTTACCAAACAATTTTATAACATGTACTTGGGACTAAACTATTTTAAAAGTTCACTTAAAGATTGGAACTACTTTTATATAACAGTATACATTGATTACATGCATTACATAATATTGCAAAAGAAGAATCTTTTTAATGGAATAGTTGTTATTTTCCACCTGAATATTCTCGAGTTGTGTATATAGTGTCCATACAAAAGATATAAATATATAGCAGAGTGCTGAGGTTAATCGTATCAGATCAAGAGCTCTGATACTTACTAATTCTATCACCTTGTAATAAGTTATTCAACCACTATTTTATAGTTTTGTCATCAACAAAATTGAGAAAAATTAAGAGCACTTTGCTTGTAATTTTGCTATAGGAAACAATAAAGTTGTTGGAAGTTTTTATTTTTGATTAAATGATTCCCACAATTATTTTTTCTCATTTAAAGATTTATTTCACTGTGTTCTCAAATTCAGCTATACACTGAATCTTTGCATAAGACTTCTTTTGAGAATTTCATAAAATCATGAATGATTTTATCATCTTAAAAATGAAAGCATTCATAATTATTTTATATTTTAAAATTAGTTTTATTTTAAGGGGTCTTTCTATGTAGACCAATCTATCCAAAAACTCATAGGGATTCCCCTGCCTCATCTTCCTGAGTGCTGGAATTACTACCAGCAAGTGTTACTTTTTCAAAGGATGGTTTTGGTCATAAATTATTATGTACTTTAGGGTAATGTCTAATGTTCCTTCAAAGAAATCATGTATATTTCATTTTTGCAATTGTTCTATTTCAAAAAATATAGAATATTGAATTGTATTCATTAATTTTACAATACAGGTCTAATTTTTATTTAGTATATATATTTTTAATTTGTTACCCTCAACAGCAAGTAGGAGGATAAGGTAGCAGTAATCATACAAGGAATACTTATATTTATAGTACAATATTGATTTTCATTGAATTAAAATTTCTCTGTAAAGTAGCTGAGTATAGGAACAATGCATTTTGACTGAAGGAGGAATAAAAGTGTAATCAAAGTGTCTTTAAGTTGCCTAGACAAATTGGATGTTATGAAATAACCTTTTCCAATAGTTACATCATCCAACTACATGACTTCAATAAGCAAGGTTTAAAAAAAAAAATGAAGACCTGTATATTTCTATGAGTTGATAATAAAAGGCTTGAAGTGAGTACTGCCATTATTTTGTTTTAGTGCAATAAGATTCTCTTAACTCCTTAAACGTATTTGAATATTAATGGATAAGATAGAAATGACTTACGGGTTAATTTTTTCTGAGTGTTCTGCTTTAACTATCCGCTCAGTGGAGAAATTGAGTGATTTATGTATTAAGGTATTGTGTATACTAAATAAAACCTCTACTGCACCCTAGCAGCCCTGGCTTCCTATGCCATTTTAAAGATTATCTACAGTAGTGAGCAAGCTTAGCTAACTAAGTGTTTAGGTTCTGAACTAAAATTGGCTAATGATTGTGTAAAAACTCTTTGTAAAACTTGAAGTGATTTAATTATGAAATGAAGACATATAACTATAAAAATGTTAAATACTGAGCTGTCCAATCAGATAGTCATTTTTCGTACATAAAGGAAAGACCCTCACTTCACCATAATCACTTGAAAAATGTCGATTCCTTGTGATACACAGTTAAATCTGTAAAGAGCTTGCCAAAACCAATTCTACCTGTTGCCCATATTTAATGTCAATCTACATATATTTAGCTGTAGTTTAATTGCTACAAACATATTCTAGTCTGGGAATGTAATACTGATAAAGGAGCATGGACTTTCTCACTTTAGAATCTCACTAAACACTTTTATTTTAAGAGTAATCATTTCCTTGATCATTCATTTCCTGGGAGAGTTCTTCAAATGAGAACATGTGAGATTATTTTAGGTTGACAGCTCTCCAGTGGCAGCTTACTTAAACCAGTAATAAGCTCATTAAATCTAAAGATTTCAAAGAAACTGTGATAAGAGACACAATCAACTTAAGGGCTTTTCAGGGGAAAATCATAAAAGTATACTTTAAAACAACTGAATAAGAGGTATTTGATTGCCACCTTTACGAGTAACACTAAGTCACTCTGAGATTGATGAATAATGAATATCAGAAATTCACAAAGTTCAATGCGTAATTCAACATTGCACATATGCTTTGCTTGGAATGCATTTCATTCCTTTCATATATCAAAATCCTGTCTACGCATCAGTGCTGAGCTCAGTGTTCTTCTCTGTAAAAGTCTTTCTGACTCTGACAGCCTTCAATAATTTCTTTCTCTGAACTTCCACAGCAATTTTAGAGTACAAGATGTTGTTTTGCATAATAGTATCTTACTCTCAATTTCTGATTTAGTTGTATGATCTTGATTTACAAAATTATTTAATGACTTCTTCTATTTTGCAATACATTCAAAATTCCGAAGACCTCTCAAGTTTGAAAACTTTTTGATATTTGTGGTTTAAAACTCATTGAAAATAGAATTCAGTGAAGCACCATATTATGCTGGATATTTGCTAAGGAAAGATTTGCCTTAACATCTGTGGATGGAGTAATGAGAAGAAGTCGGGGTGCAAATTAGCTTCACACTAGTGTCAAGTACCCAAGAGGGCACTCTGAAGTTGAGCAGACTCTTCACAGGTGTCTTATTTGATACAGAGGAAGCAGAGCTTTGCCTTTTCTTATTGGCCACTCTACAAGGCAAGCTATCCAAGAAGTGTGGGTGAGGCAGCTCTTTCTAGTGAAAACCAATTTATAAAGAACTCTGAAAACGCAAGCCTATCTATTAGGAGTCTGGGCACCTAAGGGTATTCTATTATTCCATGTTGAATACAGGTTTAGTGGTACCAGAGCAACTAGTTCATATGACTCGATGAAGAAGGTTAAAAAACTGAAACACGCCTGTGTCAGCAAAGACGCAGTGGAAAGCTACTCAGACAACTGAAGAGCATACAATGCATTTAAAATTTTGCCTCTGCCAATCAGACCAATGGTGTACAATTATTTCAGCTGCAGTTTCCCAAGCCATAGTAGGAGTTCTTTATAAAGATGATCTTGCAACCCAGGTCTTCCATCTGTCCGAGTAGCCATTCTTTCTTTTGTGAAAAACCCTAGACTAGCTAATAAGTGCTTCAAAGCATGAAGTTGTGTTCTACTACATTCTACTACTGCCACAAGTGAGGAAAGAACCCACTATACCATTTATTTTATGTTATAGTAAACAGAAAGATTGAATTTGGACTATGAAATATTTCCTTAATTCAATGACAGTTCCTATTTATAGGATAGCTGGAGGCTACAGCCATGTAATGACTATTTCTAGAGCATGAACTGCTCGATCCCTATCACCTTAATGAAATGTCAACAGTCGGTGATAGGCTGCAGGTAAAAGCTTCATGAAGATTTGAGGTTATGAGGTAGCAATGAGTGATGAATGGGGTGTGCTGAAAACAGCAAGAACAAGGAACAAAACTATAAAGTCATGACCTGACATCAGAGCAGTGCAGAGAAAGGAGCAGGTGAGAGTGAACCGATGAAAGATCAAGTGAAATGTGTGAGGAGCACCACATCATCGAAGGGAGCTAAAATGCATGATGAGATTGAAAACATTAGTACATTAGAAAGTGGTTTAAAAGGGCCATGATATTAATTAAAAAAGGGCTTACCAGTGAAAATAAATAGGAGAGTGACATTTCACATTTCCTTTAAGAATATGGGATTGCTATGGATTACAGGAAACAAAGAAAAATTGACAAAAGTAATGTAATGCTCACTATTTAGTGTGTGCCATGTAATTCACCTCACGTTAGATTTTCATCAAAATAAATACTAACTCAAAAATACATATTAAATGAATATTATGAAGGAATGAAATTTGTGGAGCTGAGAATACTAAATGAATGTCTTTATGACATTCACATTCTTGGAGGTCCTCATCGAGCATTTTCTAAGGTTTCTTCACACGTCAAAAACATTACTAACTGCTTACTGTGCCTCTTACTGTTATGATTCTAGGTGAAAATTCAGGTGCACTTGTTTAATGCATTCTCAAGAAATTTGGAATTAAAAGTGATAGGAATTCTTTTGCTTTGTTTGAACTTCTTTTCTGTTGGAATGCACACTAATTCAGTTTCTTCAATTTCACTCAAGATGAGACAGAGACATACACTGTAGAGAGCTAGATTAGATTCTCGTTAGAGGGTATACATATATGTATACATATGTGCACCTATATACACATATGCTGTTCATGAATTATTTCATGCCAGAAATGACGGCCTCACTTGTGCTCCCCCGGGAATGATGGCTGTAGCTGGGTTCCTCACCTAAGGCAGAGTCTGAGGAAAAAAAAGAATGTGGCCGCACACTTGTGTTTGTGAACCAAACAGTTGAAAGCAGTGAACTGAAGTATATTTTAATTCATAAGTTTCTTGAAAATAAATCAATCTATGGAGCAGTAAAGTTAGTCCACACAAAGAAGTAATAGGATGACTTATTTTTATGAGCAGATTAATTGAGGGAAAGAAAGCTCCTGTCCAAGAGAGGGACAGGTGGGGGGTCCTAAGTGGGTGGAACTTATTTTTGCTTTGTAAAACCAAAGTACATTTTTAACAGTTTTCTGTAGATTAACTAAATGTAGTTATAATGAAACAGTATAAATAATTTTCTGTTCCTTCGAAGTGGAGTTTTTTGTAATGCAGCTAAATAATAAAAGTTTCTTCAATTTCCTTAATATTACTTTTAATTTTGCTCTCATTGCCTGATATTGAATAAAACATCATAATGAAGAATACTTTATATACCAACAAGCTAAAGACCTCAGTTATTTTTACTTTTATCTTACAATAATGTGTCTATGTGTAAATGTCATTGATCTTATCTTCTTTACTGGTTCAGAATAATTATATTCCTATTTTGAAAATTAATTATGCATTTGTGCATAATTAGAACATCAGAATTTTCCTGAACATTTATAATTATGTAAGGTCTGTTTAGACATAAAATAATTCACTTTTTGCATGTCCCATGATTTGTAATGTATTTAACCATAATATTTGCTTATATTTAAAAATAATAAATTTAATGATAATTTCATATCATTTCCTGACCTACTTTTCTTTAATACTGTAGGGTACACATCTTCCCCACCCTTCCAAAGAAATTATGCTTACATTAGAGGATAGAAGGCCCTTTGTATCTCTCTGGTGATAGAGAAACAGATGAAACAGCTGCCCTGATAAATTCTGTATCTTGTACTTCCAGAATTTCTCTTCCACTGAGGAAATTTCAACATACTCTCAGGAATATCAGGCTTACATCATTTGATCCTAAGGAGAATTTCTATAAAAGGAACCAGTAATGCTAATATGATGTGTGAATAGAAAAGAATAACTCTTCTTTAATCTAGAGCACTGATGTTTTCTGTCAGAATAAGTAAATAAATACAGACATTGAAAAAGTTAACAAGGTCATACATTCAACAGTGTAAGTTATTACTATTTTCTTATTTTAACTTAGAAATTCAGCAGCTAGGGCTTTGAGATAAGATTCTTATCATTATTTTTCTTTTTTTCATTGTAAAGAAATGTTGAATTATTGAAGGCTTTTCTTGCATCATTTGTGTTGATGTATTTTTCATCATTAATTCTATGTGATATATTACATTCCCTAAATTTTTATTCTTCTTAATGAGAAGAAAGATAAAATAGCAATGAAATAGTTTCAAAACAGGTTAGTAGGACAGTTACAATAATTAATCCATTGCATAGTGTTGTCTTTGTAGCAGCTATTCAGAGGACAAGATGCAGACATGATATCTCGTTTAAACAATACAAGCCTTCTTTTCATTGAACTAAGAGAAAGGAGCTGTATATTTATCCTATCATATATATATATATATATATATATATATATATATTAGCAACAAAATGGTCGTTATACTTTTGCACAGTTCATAAAAGAAAGAAAAAGCAAGTCTTTTAAGATTTTTGTTACTTTTTGGGTTCTGCTATTTAATTATTTTGTGAAAAGACATAGAGAGTAGTATAATACATTAAGCTTAATAAAAGTACACCTTAATAATACTTAGAGTAATCCTACTGATATTCTAGGATTAAAATCACCCTAGAACACTATAGAAGCAGCAGCAGAAACATTATGTGTGCAGCTGATCGAAGGAAGCTCACACTTGGCTAAGATCTTAATCCCTGGGCCTCATCTTACAGACAGAGAATCTCTCTATCTGGTTGTTTCTAAAATCTATGGCAGCAAGACTATCTATTCAGCTTTTCTCCACAGAAGAATATCTATCTCTCCCCATGCTTCCTTTTTTTCCACATCTGTAGGAAAGCAACAGTTGGTCAAGTGACCACCTGTTTCTTTTTTCAACTATGAGTTTCTGGATTTCACCCCCTATAGGAACTGATCTTTTTGAGGATGTGTGTGTGCCCTTGCCCTTGGCTCACCATCCCACTGCTGAAAACTTGTTTTTACTGCCTAAGGGCAGGCTTTCATTAGGATGCCTATGCCACAAACCATTGTGTGTGTGTGTGTGTGTGTGTGTGTGTGTGTAATTATATATTATTGTTGTAGTTTACATTTGTCCTAGCAACATATCATGTGCTCCAAGATACAGCTTTTGAAAGATGACTGGGTCATGTGGGTGCTGTGCTTGTCAGTAGATAATCTATGTTCTCTACTTCTTTAGCTTGTTCCTGACCTCCTGGGCTGAGCAGGTGCCCTGCCTTGCCCTTCTACATTATCATTTCTGCCTTGCAGTTAGCCACCAGGGACTGAAGCCCAGAACCAAATGTGATCATTCTTTCTGTAAGCTGTGGGTTTATAGTACTTTGACCTCATTGACAGGAAAGTGGAAAATATAGATACAATAAATATTTAATTACAAGCTTTTATAGGAGATGGAAGTATGTGGGGGAATCCTTAGTAGACAACAGGAAAACTAAGAAAGATTTCTGGCCTAGAGGGTCCTTTTGTGTTTTACAATCTTGCACATACTCTATTCTCTAGTGCAAATACCTCATATAATTACAGCTTTGTATTTTGTAATACAAGAACAGTGGATCTTGTGATAAAAGGGGATTCAAAGCAAAAATGAATGGACTAATTTTCTTGCCAATCCTTTGATGATCTAGTTTATCATTCTTTTCATGTGAAGAGTGCTAATTGTGGGTAGCACGTGGTCTGTGAGATTTGAGCAGGTCTATGGTGTGAGGCCCCAGGAGTTTTCAGAGGTTAAAAGGCTGCAGAAACCATATATGTGGTTTTTTTAATGACAATTTCCTTATTAACATAATTAGCTTCTGGAGCATTTGCTGTGAGTCTCTTAGTCAGGGATGTGTATATCACTATATTATGTTTAACTTAATGGTGTTTCTCTTCAACTGTAAAGGTGACGGCTTTCCTGGAAGCTTTTACTCTTAATCCTAAATCTCACCTCAATCTTTTAACCTTTTGTATGGCCCATCATAATTTTAATATTTGTTAATATTGCTGTTTCAAAGCTATTTATGATAATTACTTTATTGAGAAGATAAAAATCTATTGGACATTTTCAAGATTCTAAGCCTGGAAATTACAGTATTTTCAATCACTTTAGATTTTAGGCTATGCCTAGACATTGTAACTTTCTGAAGAATTTTACTTTTTGTCTCTGTTATTTTCCAATGGTTTATACTCAAGTAAAATTGTCTCTTTTATAGTCAACATTCTGAGTTTTTCTTAGTTTTTTTTTTTTTTTTTTTTTTTTTTTTTTTTTTTTTTTTTTTTTTTTTTTTTTTTTTTTTTTTTTTTTTTTTTTTTTTTTTTTTTTTTTTTTTTTTTTTTTTTTTTGTATTTAGGACAGGGTCTCCAGGGTCTCACTGCATAGATCAGACTCCTCGTGATTCGCCTGTTATCAGCTTCCCAAGTGCTGGGATTACTACTGTAAGACAGTACGCATGGCAGGCAGGCTGGTGGGCGGGGGTAGTGGGGGCTGCACCTGCTTGCAGATGTTTTAATCTGCTGAGCTGTTTGGCCCATCCTTAGTTTCCATTATTAAAACCTCATTGCCTTTCATTTGCTCTGCCAATGGGGTCAATTTCATCTTGTCTCCACTCTCTGCCTAATAAGGATAATTGTCTTTCTAGATTTCCATAAGGAATTCTTGTCCTTTAGTAGCTGACCATTCAGCCAGTATCATTCTATATATATGCATGTACCTACATATTTTTCATTTTGTTATATTCACCATCAGTTTTGTACACTAGTTGGGTTCTGTGGCAGCACAGAACCAAGTACCAGCACTGTGACCTTACACTGGATAAAACTGTATGTGAAAATCTAGCTGATGGGGCCAGGGAGATGGCTCAGTGGAATAAGAGCTTCCCTGCCAAGCACAAGGGACTGAGTTCAATTCCCGATTCCGAAAAAAAAAAAAAAAAAAAAAAAATCTAGTTGTTGAGGGCTGGTACCATGAATCTCAATTATCTTGAACTCGTGTGATTCCAGCTTTTTGCTCTCTCACGCACAGAACACAAACGTGTCTTCATATTTCAAGATGAAGCTGTTGCTATCATATCTATGAGAATAGAAAAGAAATGGTAAGAGACTAAGATTTGCTTCATTGTTTAATTCAGCATTTAAGAAGAAGACACTACTGCTCATATTTTAAAAGCAATTTTAGGCACAAAATAAGGTATGCTTATATGATCCTGACTGATGATGTGAGCAGATAAAATACTGTCATTTATCAAGAAGGCAAAATGCATATAAATAAAATGTTAGATGCCCTTTGTATAGCTTCTAGAAGAAGTGATTGCAAATAAACATTTAAAAAAATTGAAAGTGATGTAATTTCTTTGTTCATGTTATTATGTTTTAGATTAATAGTGAAAATATGAGAAAGAAAAATATAAATAATTTAAAAAACAAATAATAAATTTACAAAATATCAACACACAATAATTTATTTAGTCATTTAAATTAAAGATCCAAAAAAGGAAAAAGAAAATTCCTTAATATAAAATATTATTTTAAAAAAGGAAAGAAAAATATATGTGCCTTTTCCCCATGGATAGAAAATAGTCACAAAATTAGAATAAATACTTAACATGTTATTTTTTTCAATTGTTGTAAATCAGAGTTTTAATTTAATTTAGAATACACAATTTTTTAAATGAAGGTAAGTGAGAAGATTACAGAAAGTGGTTAGAATCATGAAGCTTTTGTTGTCAGAAAACTATCTCATAGAAAGCAGTAATAAAGTACAATTACTTAGCTAGAAAGG
>PVKA01002541.1:98682-123543 GCA_004027165.1 Ctenomys sociabilis | reverse complement strand
AGAGAAGCGCTTATTCTACTGAGCCATTACCCTGGCCCCTCACACATTACTTTGTTTTCTTTCTCTCTTTCTCTTTTTTTACAATCAGCATCAATTAGTTTTGTCCACATTCATTGCATTTTTCTTGTGCTTAGAAAAGCTTAACTGGATCCCAAAAACAATTAAGAAATGCAAATGAATTTAGTGCCCAGTTTTCCTTTTTTTGAAAGAATTTTGACAGGCTGATAGTCAAAATATGGTTGTCCTGTATACCAGTTCTTATTTTAAGAGAAATTGTAACCCAAGGCACTCCCATTTTAACTCCAGTTTTCTAATAAATTGGAATAAGTTCTTTGAAAAGTATATTTTGTTAAAAAGAAATAATAAAGATTTTGTATATATTCTTTAATTTTTTTTAGCAATGTAGTAGAAAAGTGTGTTACTCATGCCTCCCGTGCTGAAAGAGCATTACTGATTGACGAAGTTTGCTGCCAGAATGATGGTCCTCACAGTGCCTTATACACCATGATGAAGGATCAGTACGCCAATTATGTGGTTCAGAAGATGATTGATATGGCTGAGCCTGCTCAAAGAAAGATAATCATGCATAAGGTAATGGCAGTGCAACCACTCAGAATACCAGAAAATGAACTTTTTATTTCTGTTTGTTTTAAGGTATTTGTGCTTTCAGCCCATCTGAATATAATTTTTGCCACATGTTTAACTTCACTAGATATTAATTTCCTAGTATGTGTGTTGTAAATGGAGGAAAAAAATCCTTTAGGTAACATTTAACCACATTACTTGTTTTTTAATTCTTAAGGTAATTGTGTAAATCACATACCTCTTTACCTGTGTTTCATGGGTATATTGGGTTTGTTATAGCTTATGAAAGAAACATTGTTTTTTAAATTCAGATTTTCCACTAACCTGTTTTCCTTTCTCTCTGTCACTCTGTCTCTCTCATTCTCTCTCTCTGGTACAGGATCTCACTATGCAGCTCTCATTGTGATCCTCCTGTTTTTAACCTCCCGAATGCTGGATAACAGGCATGTGCCATCACGCTCAGATGGGGCTGGTGCCACGTGTGCCGGGGATCAAACCCCAGTTTCTGTACTTGCCTAAGTAGGCACTTAGTCCTCTGAGCTATCTCGTTGGCCCTTCTAAGATTTTTTCTGATGAGAATTTTGTACTGATTTTTTTTTTTAAGAAATAGCAACTAGTATTTTCTATAAATTTTGTTTTTTTTTTCTCCTAGAATATCATTATTATTTTTTTTCCTAGAGTATCATTATTAATTTATGTATTTATTTTTTATTTTTATTTTTTTTTGGCAGAACCAGCAATTGAAGTCAGGCCCTTACACTTGCCAGGGAAATGCTTATTCTACTAAGCCATCTTCCCAGCCCCATTAGAGTAATTTTTTTTTCAGTACTGAGGTTTAAACTCAGGACCTTATGCTTGCTGGGGAGGCACTTATGCCACTAAGCTATCTCCCTGGCATTCTTTAAGAAATTACTATCTTGGGAGAATTCAGGGTTAAGGCTGAGCCAGGTATGGTGGTACACGCTTGTAATTCCAGCACGTGGAGGCTGAGGCAGAAGATTGCTATTAGTTCAAGACCAGCCTGAAATAGATAGCATGACCCTGTTTCAAGAAGAAGGCTGACAAGCTGGGGAGATGGCTCAGTGGAATAAGTGCTTCACTGGCAAGCACAAGGGCCTGAGTTCAATCCCTGGTTCCACCAAAAAAGTAAAATAATAATTACTTGTAAAAAGGCTGAAAGAAATAATATTTTAATGCTCACTTTGTATCTTTTTCTAAATTTATTCGTATAGTAAATGAAGAGCAAAGTATATGATCTCTGGTTTCTCATGTGAAGAAGACCTCTTACAAATTCTTCCCGCTATAAGTGTTAGGCAATAGTCAGTAGCTAGCTTATAGTAATTAATAGCTCTTGCTGCAGCATTTTTTTTTAAATTGACCCTTCATCTTGGTATATTAATTTTCTATTTTTTAACTCAATGTTTATGTGTTAATATATGTAAAATTTTGTCTTAGTTATGGTAGCTATATTAGTTACTGAATCAGTCATGTTCATCACATTTAAATTGCTTTTTTATTATTTTAAATAGTTCTGTATTAAAGTGTTTGCCTGTTTTGAATTGTGGAGTTCCTTAGTCAAAGTTTATAAATACGTGACCTTTAATCAGTACTGCCAAATTGTTCTTAAGGTATCTTCTACAAATTTGTGCATCTACCCAGTATGTGAGAATAGTGTACCATATAATGACATATTTTACCATAGCTGTATAAGTGCTGCCAGCTATCTGTCTTATCAGAACCTTATCAGTTTGGAAGGAACTATAAAAATAGGCTTTTTGAAGAATCCTATTCTTGTGGTTCTTTTGTTACATTTTGAGCGTCTCTGTTTTCTTCTCTGTTTATTTATTCATTGAACAATTTTGAGTATAGAAATTTGATGAGATTGAATGGACCAGAACTACTTCGCAAAAAAGAACTTTCTTTGGACTTAAAATTTTGATTTTTCTAAATAAATACCCAGATTTGAGGATACTTTTTTGACAGGGTCTCACTGCATTTTGGTCTGGCCTCAAACTCACATAGACCCTCCTGCCTCAGTCTCCTGAGTGCTGGGATTACAAGTGTGTACCACCCTGTCTTTCGAGAGTATCTTTAATAAATTAAAAGTTAAGGTAACTTAGTTTCCTAAGCGGATTGTTTGTTTTTCAGATTCGACCTCACATTACTACTTTGCGCAAGTATACATACGGGAAACATATACTGGCCAAGTTGGAGAAATACTATTTGAAAAATAGCCCAGATCTAGGGCCTATTGGAGGACCACCAAATGGAATGCTATAAAAGAAGAAGAGAAGAAATAAGATTTAACCATGTGAAATATTTTTGTGAATTATCAAAATGCATCTCAACTATGAATCTTGAGTTTTTTAAAGCAAACTATTTATTGACTTTATTCATCCATTTGTAATTTTTTAACGTTCTTGTGTATATTTAGGGGGTGGGGTGGTGAATTATAAATTATATTCAGCCCTGAGTGGAGACCTATCAGATTGGATTGCTAGCAAAGCACAGAATGCCTGTATATGATGTAACTGTATCAAAAAAAAGCTGTCACATATTTTGTAAATTTTTACCTTGTAAAGTCACAAAAATAGTTTTTAAAGGAAAGAGTACAGTATTCTTTTAATAAACTGGCGTGCAGTCTGGTAGGTCTACAACCCCATAGCACAACAGGTTTATAGAGATGTATATAGAATTATAGTTCTTCTGTTTTTTCTTTGCCTGAAGCCTTTTATAACAGATTAACAATCAACTGCATAAATATTAATTAATGTTTTAAAAAGAAAGTTAAGTTGTATTTTGGTAATTCACAAACTATCATGCGTATGAAGTGTCAGCAAATAACACAAGAATTAAAGTAACTTGAGGTTAAAGAATTAACATTATTTACAGTGGATATGGTTTTAATACAGATACTGCCCTATAATGTCTGGCAATGTACAGAAGAAGTATTGTATAGACTTACATATGTAATTGTTAAGAGTTAGAACAATAAAATCATGGTGACAATTCCCTCCAGTTAAGTGCACTAAATGAAAAGTTTCATATTAACTTTTCAGTTTGGTTTGCAATGTGAAAGAGTGGAAATTTGTATTTTGTTTCACTTATAGTTACAAAGACATGGTGAGGAAGTGTTGGGCTTTATTTTACTTTTTCATTGTAGATGCAGAAAGTAGGAACCAGATAGAGTTGAAAAGGGGCCACTGAAAATTGAATTTGATAACTCAACATTTAAGCATGATTACATATTCAGATAGCTTTTTTTGCTTTCTATAAATATATGCATTGTGTGTGTGTAGTGATGTAAGTTTACACTTTGAAAGAAATCTTGTTTCAACGTTTATTATAAAAGCCTTGCTAATTTAGTAGTGACGCTTTCCTTGGTTGTACAGGTGTACATTTGTAAACCTTCATGCTGTAAATGGAATTTGTTTTATCTCTTTGGGAAACATTTGCATTCTAGTGTACATTTATGTCCTTGCCCTCTTTGACCTGGCAATATAGTGTTGTATAATGTAAATTTCTCCAAATCAAGAGTGATTTTTTAAAAAATTTTTTATCTTTATATGGTTTCAGAAGTATGAACCAACTTTCTTTTTATTATTGTGAGAAAAATTTTGTTTTATAACATAGTTGTTGTTGACTCTTAATATGGACATGCTAGGATTTGGGTCACTTTCAAGAAGTCAGGGTATTGTGCATAATGGAAAGTGTTGGACTGAGATATTTGGTTACCATGGAGGCCAATGCTTTTTCCATCTTATTAAATGTGATGTGACTTTTTTCTTTGTACAGAAGAGTACTGTATTTTTGAATAGCCTACCCAAGTAAGAACAAATCTGTATGATAACTTTTTTTTCTCTGAACATAAGACATAACAGTGACATGATGTACATTTACAAGCGGCCTTATGTACATTTCCCAACAATCTTTTTAAGGCAAAATGTGACCATATGTGTATAATTAAAATCGTTTTTAATCCTTTGCCTATGAAAATATTTTGGAAAAAAATTGCTTTGTATATTCAGTTTCTGAAAGATAAAGAAAGTGCTTTGTATTTTGTTGAAGTCAGTATTTTGTATAAACATTTATGTTGATCCACTTATGTTTAGTGATGAAAACTAACATGAACATGCTATGTCAGTTGATCTGGAAGGGATTTTTTTTTTTTACTGGAGACAAAAAAGCATTCTTCTGAGCACAATATCGACTGTAAAGGTTTTATCACTAAGCTGTTCATATCATGAACCTTAATGGCATAAATTTGGGGTGCCAGGAATACTTTCCATGTTGGATACTGAGTTATTGTAATGTTTTCTAACGCAGCATTCCTTGGTCACGCCATTAAATCCATCAGCTAACGGTTCACTGTTCCTTCTCAGTCACTGGTTCACTGGCATGTTTCTGTCACAATAACAGTACTTCTCCCTGCCCCCTATAAAGCTGTTCTTTCCTACTTCACTTTTCTAGCCCTCAAGTGACTTGGACCCACGTTGGACTTCCCTTTCCAGGGTCAGCCCTACGTCTCTCCTGTATTGATATGGTTGTTCCTAGTTGGCCTTCATCCTTGCCCTCTGTTCACACAGGCAGTTACTGCTACAGTTTTAGAACATGATAAGTCCTAGAAAATGTTACATTGGGAAACAACCCCCTTTAGGGTCTTGAGGTTCCCACATTTCCCCATTGCTGACAACCCCAGTGTTCTCAGTACTTTAGGTATATTCTAGAAATATATCCCTTTTCTTGTAGAAATTTTAAGGTCTGCCATTTTTGGTGCCCACACCACAGTTCCACCTTTTAGTATGTTGGCATGGAATTTTAGTAAAATCTGACCTTTGAGAATAAAGAAATTTAATTGGGCAGAACACTTAGGCTTCACTCTTAAGTGTCTCCTTTTGATATGGAATGTTTCTGGACCAGTTTGTCCTGGCTCTTATTGGTTCATATGAAATGTTACCTTCACTTTGTATATTATGTATAAATTAGAAAATGAAAAAAATGTGTGAATAACATTGTATGAAATAAACCTGGTCTTGTGTTTTCTCTAGATAAAATACCACTCTGTACTTCAATTATATTTGAAATTGCCAATTCCAAGTTTCTTCTCACTTAAATATTTCAATATTCACTGAATAGTGAATGCTATTCTGGGACCACAGATCCTTCTGATCATGGTACTACCATCCTTTAATTATTCAAGATTTGTCTGAAATTGTAATCATAGAATTAATTACTTCCTAGGTAAATAAAGCACATAGCCTGCTTTCTATTCCCTGGGATGATAACATCTTCAAGAATGATTTGGAAAGTAAGTCAGGCCTTTACACCTACATGTATACTCCCTCTTCCACATGAACTGGAGGTAGTTGAAGGGGTTGGGTTCGGGCTGAATCAGAAGTTCACTGTTCACAAACCTTGTGAATGTGTGTTGGCAGGGTCATTGCCCACATTCATAGGTGATGACACTACTTAATTCCTTGGTTTTAAGAATTGATACATAAAACAGTATCATTTCCATTGTTTAGTCGTTTTTAAAGGGCAGGTTGGTTAGAGTGAATAAAAGATGTAGTATTACATAAGGGTGGAGGGAGATTTCATATATACATACCAGCAAATCGAGAGGCAGTGTTCATTGACAGCTTACGTTACCTCCCCACCTGACTTGGACACACACTATGGCATGGGCCGCACAGACTGTTCCAAAAGCCCAAAAAGATTTACCAAGGTCATGGGGCGGTGCTCCCCTGGAGAGGCTCTGCTGTGCTGGGAGAAGTCTGGGGCTTTGCTTGAGTGGAGGAAACGTTGACTGAAAACCTAACAACTGCTGGGAGTTCAGGGTTAGGTGGACACGTTCCAGACACAAAGGTGTTTTTGATATTTATGAGGCAGCCCTTCACTGATTGTTTTGTAAGGATCTGCAGCCAATCAGTGTTGTAATAGGAGAACTTCACGTGCACATGGTTGCTTCTGGAGTCTCGCCACTAACCCAGTGTGGGTCCATTTGTTTGAGGTTACCCTAAGGAAGTTACAGTACCATTCCTCGGTAATGATTAAGAAACTTCAGTTGGCCCAAACTGTTTGAATGGACTATGTCAGGATTCTCCCTAAACAGATACAGTACTTGGAAGTCAAGCCACCTGTTCATACCCAGCTTCTCAAGCACATAAGATGGAAGTTATTCCTTACAGGTGTGACCACCGTGTTGAACACTTTAGAGCCTATTTGGTTTTTTGGAAAGGCTGCCTGAAAGAAGAGTCATTCAACAGTGAACTCTAGGCAGGATTTAAGATTTCAGGGGTTCTAATGAAGAGCAGTGGATGCAGTGTTGAGCTGGAAATGGCAGGATAGAATGGACAGACCTAAGGCAAGATGAGCCTTAGGTTTAGGAGACCAAGTAGGGCAATAGCAGGGGCTACTGGATTTACGGTGCTGCTCTGGGGTCTGGTTTGTGTAGGTGCTGAGATACAGCTTCAAGGGCACACCTCCCAGTAGAGGTGAAAAGGTCCTGAGGAGCCGCAGAGAGATGAGCTGAGTGGTGGTGGACATGTGGCAAGGAAGCCGCAGTGGACACGTGAGCCAACTTGCCCAGCTAAGGTTTGAGAAGTTGGCAGCACATGTGCAGCAGTAAAGCGCATGAACTACAAGTGCAAACTTGCATTCAATAAAAATCTGTCATTGAGAGCTCTTATTTTCCACTAGAGGACGAGAACCAGAGAATGGTCCTAGAGATTGGGCTGTTGGCTATCAGCCTACAGAAGACCTCAGTCTCCCAGTTTACTGATGCAACCTTGATCCAGCAAGGCTGTGGAAGGCTTCACAGTACGAGTCCTGCCACCGGGGGGCGATCCAGCTCCTCGCATGGCAAAAAGGTATTCTACCGCTTTGAACAGGGAGGAACCCTACCACCATCCTTAAAGCCTAGGCCTGTAACAATACCATGTTTCAACCAAATTTTGGCAAGCCCCAACAGCCCTTGGACCCAAATCCTGCATTGCTACGGTGCAAACCATCATCTCCACTTTGTCCCCTGTTGTAAGCAAGCCTAAAACTAAGCACACCTTGCCCTTCTTTTCCTCCCTTTCTACAATACTTAGTCTTAAAGGCATAGGTGGGGCTACTACTTGTTCAGTGTCAGTACATCCCAAATGTTGCATGGGGTCTATTAATAAAAGATCTCTGCAATTCTAATTTAACTGGGCATCCTGTGGTTTTATGTGAAACCAGGACTGAAATTCTGGCGTTTTCTTGGGCAGATGCAGGTGCACCTGTGGAGGCTTCTCACTCTCAAATTCAACTAGATGTTATAGGTACCTAAAAATGCTTTGGAACAAAAGCCAGTGTAAAGCATCCACGAATGAACCAGTCAGAGGCTGTCAGGCAAAGATGCTTTGGGGCTTTGTCACCTGCTGTGCCCAAGACCATACTGCCAGGTCCTTAGGCTACTCTTGAAAAACAGACTGGGACTGGAGATGTGTAGCTCAGCACTCATCTTACATGAGGGAGGCCCTGGCTTCCATTCCCAGCTCTATAGCAAAAAAAGAACGAAGAAAAACAGAATAAATTTTAGTGGTTAAAATTCAATTAAAAGCATATAAAGAAAAAACAAACACAAAGCCTCCCCTTCTGCCTCCACCTTTTCATACCACTACCCCCTCAAGACTCAATCCTGACTGACAGCTGGGTATATGACTTACCAATCTTTTTCTGTGTATTTACTAGGCCATAATGAAAGGCCTAATAAATTTTACAAAGCTGAAATCATACAGGATGTATTTGCTGAGTAGAATGAGAAAGGAAGACCAAAAAGCATGTCTTAGAAACTGAACTATGTTTGTAGAGCCTGTATTTTGTTTTATTTATTTTGTTTCTATTTTTATTTTTTGCAGTACTGGGGATTGAACGCAGGACCTTGAGCTTGCCAGGCAAACGCTTATTCTACTCAGCTGTCTCCCCAGCCCAAGAGCCTGTATTTTAGAAAAACAGCCATGTATATCATTAGAAGTATTTTCAAATGTTATTCATAAGTCCAAAATGAAAGAGGTAATATAATCTGAGATAAACTATTTGAACTAATTTCAAAATTAATAACAGTAAAAGCCTTATACATAAAAATCTGGGAAATTCAAACCAAAAGTTTTTCACAGAAAAAAAAATTTAGGCCATAATATTTGAACACAGGAGGCAAGTTCTCTAGTATTACTTTTAACAATGATTCCAGGGGCCAGGGAGATGGCTCAGTGGAATAAGCATTTCCCTGGCAAGTGCAAGGGCCTGAGTTCAATCCCCGGTTTTGTCAAAAAAAAAAAAAAAACACACAATGATTCTGAGCCATGACACCAAGAGTGAATGTAACCAACACCAAAACAGATACATAAGTGTGATGGTTGTGTGTGTGTGTGTGTGTGTGTGTGTGTGTATGTGTGTGTGTGATATCTATGTCACTGGTGTTTGGGTCTTTGCACATGCTAGGGAAGCACTCCACCACTGAATTCTGTTCCCAGTGTGATAGTGGTTGTCAATTTAATTGTCAGGTTGACCAGAAGATTTTTGGGTGTGTCTGTGCAGATACAGGGACATCACCTCAAGCACTGTGTCTGATCCTGGGCCCCTTTTGCTCCGGCTCTAGCTCTGGCTCTGACTCACGGCTGCTGTGAGCTGAACACCTCTCCTCTGCCAGACCCCTCTGCCAGGCTGTTTCTGCTTAAGGTCAGTCAGCCATGGGCGAAACAGCTGAAGCTGAGTGTTGGTGAGGGGAGAACTTGGAGCCCCCGCACTCTGTTGGTGGGCCATGACCTGGGGAGCCCCTGTGAGAAACTGTAGCAGTTTCTAAAAATATCAGAATTCTGAGATACAAGCCAGTTGTCACACTTCTGGAAATACATCCAGAACTGAAAGCAAGTTCTCAAAGAGATACTCGCCTACCCATACCCTTAGTAGTGGTGCTCACGGTGGCCGAAAGCTGAAAGCCACCAGCTGTCCCCTGACAGCTAAATACAGAAGCAAAGTGCAGCTCCTTAGTAATGGAGGACTAATAAGCTTCTCAAAAGAAGAAAATTTTGATGTGCTACAATATAACATGGATGAACCTTGAGAATATTATACCAGTTGAAATATGCCAGTTGCAAGGAAGCATTTCCAGTACATAAAATTTAATTACTTTGCAGTACTAGGGATTGAACTCAGGAACTTGTGCTTGCCAATGAGACATTTATTCTACTGAGCTATCTCCCCAGCCTCCCATGAAATTTTAAAGAGTGCAGAAAACAGTGAAAACTTCCCATTTGGCTCTACAAAACTATAATGCCTTTGAAGTCAAAAGACTGGCATAAACAATGATTATGAAATATTTTTCTACTGTGCACAGAGAAAACTCCAAAGTGATAGACCTCATATCCAAGAGAGTAATACCTCATTACCAAACAGAATTCATTCCAGGGATTCAGAGTGGTACAAAAATTCAGAATGGTTCAGTGTTAAAATTTGTATTAATATAAATTATTGCATTAACAGATTGAATAAAAAAGAAACTATCAAATAGTAAGAAAAGCAACTGGGGGCTGGGGAGATAGTTCAGTGGAATAAGTGCTTGCCTGGCAAGTGCAAAGTCCTGAGTTCAATTCCTGGTACCTAAAAAAAAAGGGAGAAAGAAAGAAAGAAAAGAAAAGCAACTGATAATTTTTTCAATACCTACCTTCAGTTAAAAAAAAAAAAAAAAAAAACCTCATAGGAAGTGAATGGTGTTGAGAAATGCTCTGTTCCTTATATATAGTTATCAAAAATGCCCCAAAGTGTGATGGGGCATACCTGTAATCCTAATACCTGGGATGCTGAGGGAGGAGGAGTTTGAGCCCAGCCTGGGCAATTTATTTGTTTTATTTTTATTAATTTTATTGAGAAACAAATAGTAATGAGACAGTTTCAAAACCAATTGATAGGACAGTTTCAGTAATTAATACATTGCATATTGTTGTCTTCATAGTGGTTCTTTTTTATTTTAATTTATTTATTTGTATTTTAGCTTGAAGAGTGAAAAATAGAAGCAAAAACAAAGAACAAATGACATAAACAGTAACATACAACGATACATGTTACAGATTTTCACAAAATGAATGTTTTTAAATAAAACAATCCAACACAGATCAGCAGTCCACAATGGAAGTGGGTTATCCACAAAATTTGTTGACTTGAGCCATTCACAGCTCGTTATATTAATATGACTTTCCTTTATATACCTCCATTTTTATACTTTTCTGCTGGATGGCAAGACCTATATAACAAAAATGTAACTTTTGTATTAGATAAGGTCAGTCAGGTACCCTCAGGATTTATCCTGTGACCCTGTACCACTCTTTGTAGATCCCTTGTCAGTGTCAGCCTTGTGGATGAGTCATGGCCATTGTTTGACCAATTTGCTCTCTGTGGAAGCCTGAGAGAGTGTTTTCTCTCCATGTGACTTTCCTTAGGCATACTATACATCATCGATCGCATTCCTCTGTGGCCTCATAATCTCCTTGATCAAAAAATTTGGGGCACTACTGAGATACATGTTGTTATAGTACAGGTTCTCCTATGTCCTGAGTATTCACTGACCTTGAAAGGCTAGGGCCAAAGTGTTGGCTGACCTTGCAGCCTTTCTTTTTCTCCAATTTTTAATCTGCAAATTTAGGTTGTTTACCCTCCAGAAGAGAAGTTTATTATAACCCTGCAACATATGCAGTTCAGTTTACTAACACTATTAGTCTAAATTATCAGACATCATAGGCATAACATGGAACATGCATTTTCCATCAAGTATTTATAAAGAACTAAAAAATATCAGGGCCCCTAAATTTAAAGACCCAATCCAGAAATGGGCATCTGAGATGAACACACACTTCTCAGAGGACGAAATTAAAGAAGTGAATAAATATATGAAAAAATGCTCCATGTCACTAGTCATCCGTGAAATGCAAATTAAAACAGCACTGAGATACCATCTCACTCCAGAAAGAATGGCTATCATAAACAAATCAACAAACAACAAATGTTGGAGAGGTTGTGGGAAAAGGGAACCCTTCTCCACTGCTGGTGAGAATGTAGACTGGTGCAACCATTATGGAAATCAGTGTGGAGACTCCTGAAGAAGCTAGGACTGGAAATCCCATTCAAGCCAGCTATCCCCCTACTGGGAATTTTCCCAGAGGAACTGAAAACATCTTATCATAGGGATATATGTATACCTATGTTTATAGCTGCACAATCTGTGATAGCAAAATCTTGGAAACAACCAAGTTGTCTGTCACATGAGGAATAGTTGAAAAAGATGTGGTATTTTTATGCAATGAAGTATTACTCAGCTGTAAAGAATGACAAACTTGAAGCCTTCATATTTAAGTGGATGCCATTTGAAGACATATTTATAAGCAAAATAAACCAGACCCACATGTGCAAATATCGTATAGTCTCCCTAGTATAACTCAAAAGAAGAATTGCAAATAGAAATGTATAACACAATTAAAAGGAAAGTGAGAACTTGAGGATTGGACAATGAGGAGAGGGCAAGGAGGAATGCTGAGAAACATGACAGAGGCAAGACCATTCATTTATGCACACTAGATGGGTAAGGCAATGATCCTGAGAAATATCAGGAGCATTTTGAAACTAGCAGTTAAGTGGTAGGATTCTCACCCCAACTAACTATATATGCCGATATCTGTGAACCAAGCAACTGCACTGGATTTAACAATGTGTAATAGAAAGGCCAAAGGCCTGCCATTCTGGTCTTCTTGTCATGACATACCAACTATTACTACACTGCCCTTTTTTAAAGGGTAGTAAATGAAAAATAAGACAAAAAAAGTCACAAGATAGTCATGCTACAATACTACTATGCTGTATATGGATGGATTTCTAAATATCTATGTAAGTATAGGTAAGTGTTCATTGCTTTTTTAATTTTTTTTCTTTTTCATATTCTGTATGGACTTAGAGTTTAGTATTTCATAGTGGTTCTTCATAGTACAAGATGCAAATATAATATCCTGTCAAAACAGTACAAATCTTCCTATTCATTGAATTAAGAGAAAATAGCTGTATATCTATCCTATTTTGTATATAAAGATACAAACTGGTCCTTCATTTGTATCCAATTTTTTTGTTTAGTTTTGTCAGAGATGGGTACTCCATTGTCACTTAAATATTGCAGGTGCGTGAATTCAGCAAAATAATCCAATACAGTCCAGTAGTCCATAATAGTAGTGGGTTATCCATAGGATTGGCAATGTCAAAGTTGTTGACGTAAGCCTTTTAAAGCTTAGCATATTATATGGCTTTAGTTTTTACACCTTATTTTTATACTTTTCTGTTGGATGGTTAAGACCAAGATAAAACAAGATCTATATAACAAGAAGTGTAACTTTTGTATCTGCCAATGTCAGTCAAATCCCCTTAGGATTTAGTGTGGAACCCTATGTACCACACTTTGTAGATCCTTTGTCAGTGTTAGCCATGTGGATGAGTCATAGCCATTGCTTGACCAATTTGCTCTCTGTGAAAGCCTGAGAGAATGTTTTCTCTCCATGTGACTCTCCTTACCAGCCTTGGCAATTTAGTAACTTAGTAAGATCTTGTTGAAAAAACAAAGTGAAAAGGTGAGGCTGGGTTTAGATGAATGTTAAGACCCTCGGTTTACCCAAGGTTCACCCTTTATCACAAAGAAAAAAGGAGAAGGAGGAAGAGAAGGGGAAAGGAAAGAAAGAAACATACATAAAGAGAAATGTTATTAAAGCAAGCAGGAAGTATAACTTTGAAGTATTTCAAGTAGTTCCACTAAAGATAGAAGCAAGAGGTTGCATGGTCTCCAGTGGCCTCTGTTATTCACTGTCCCACAGAGAACAGAAGGTTCTTCTCTAACAAAAGCATTGGAGTCATGAGTATCAGGCAGGATGGGTGAAAGGTTAACCTATGTATATCCAAGAGAATCAAATGGAAATGCATAGAACTAATAATAGTTGAAGAAACTGGCCAGAAAATCAAGTATTTATTTTGAAGGAAGGGAAGTCGAGACAGGGTCCACCTCACTATGTAGTACAGGATGGCTTTGAGCTCAGTATGTAGCCCAGGCTAACCTTGAACTTGCTACAGTACTCTTGCTGCATCCTCCTGAATGCTAGGATTACACGTGTTTACTGCCACACCTGGCCCAAATTTTTAAAAACTGACCATTGTAACAAATCTACAAAAGACATAAAAATCAGCAAACAAAAATTATAAAATGTGAAGAAACATATTTTGTTGAAAGAGAGTGAAGAAAGCTTAATTATGTAATGACAACATATTCATTTCTAGAAGGATTCAATATTGCTTGAGAATGGAGCAAATAGGATGAGCCAGACATATGATCTCAGGTACATGAGACACTATGTGTTTGCACACAGAGAGCAGAATAAAGAGGCATGCACAGGAATTTTCCCAGAATTACATATTGTAAGAATCTTTTTGTTTTATGTCCGACACCAAGTAACAACTTTGAGGATAAAATATGCATGTATTGTTGTTCTCTTATTATTTGGTTATGCAGATTTTTTTCATAAAGTAAAAAAGGACTCAATGTTGTAAATTGGTATTTCTCTCTAAATTAATACACACAATCAACTTACTCAAAGTGATCAGACTGTGGCCTTCAGGGACCATGTCTCACTGACTAATTCTGGGTCCAGCATAGAAAATATCCACCACAAGCACGAAACCCTTTGCCACACTGTAGTGCAATTTACTTTCCTGTTGCTGTGAAGTAAGCCATGCCAAATATTAAAAAAACAGCAGCCTATTTTGTGGCTTGCAGATGAAGGATGTGGGAAGGCTTGAGTAGCCTGTCTGCCCTGTTTTCAGTTTGAAGGCTGAAGCTGGAATCATCTGACAGCTTGTGGTCTAGCATTTGAAGCTGTCCATCACCAAGGCTTCCATGGAAACTGGCATCTGAACCATGCATAGCCTCTTCCTGAAGGCTGGATTTTCCCAACCTGAATCCTGAGCTCTAAATGAAGAGAAAGGAAGAAAGAAGATGGGAAAGGAGGAAAGGGGGGCAGGGGGAGGGAGATAGACCCCAAATAGAAACTCAATTGCTTTTTATGCCTTGGTTTCCATAATTCCATAGCCTTAGCTAAGATTGTCAGTACAATCAATCTACCAATCTACCAAGGTAGAAGGAACTTAAACTCCACCTCTGGATTGAAAGTTGTCAACTCCAACTTGAATGGGATACACAGCACAATCGTCTTCTGAAAATATGATCTGCTACAGAACATAAACTAGTAAAAATTATTGCAGTCATGTCAAAAGGACTAAGATGAACCCAGACTCCAAAGACAGGAAAAACTGGTCACTAGTAAAGATAAAAATCACTGCAAATGGATTGAAATACATAAAATATTTAAATATATGAGTTCATTAAAAAGGCTGGGGGATTAGTCAATTATTTAAACATTAGTAAATAAGAAAAAAAAAAAGGTCCAGCCTCTCTTGTATAGAATGTACCTCAAGGTAACAAAAATAGTTGATGAGTTTCTCTCTATAGAAGTAATCCAGCTAATAAATTGATGAAAAGCAACTAATATAAGTGGCTATCAACATCACAGAAAAAGATTTCATGCTCCTTCTAATGTAGGGCATATCACCACCACCACCACCACCACCACCACTACCACACACACACACACACACACGCATGCACACACACACATGCACTGCAGAGTCTTGCTGTGTAGCTCAGGCCCACCTTGAACTCCCTATGGAACCTAGGATGGCCTTGAACTTGCAGTGATTCCCCTTACCTCAGCTTCCTGAGTGAATCCTGGGATCACAGTGCTGACCACCTCACTTTTAAAGCAGTTTTGTAAAACAAACAAACAAATAAAAATCCACTTGAAAATGATGACCAGTAAATTGGACCCTGTGTTTGCAGAAAATGCAAGGGACTGAAGAACAAGTTAAGAACCACCACAGGGCTGCACTCACCAGCATCTGGGCTGGAGATGCTCCAGTTTCAGCTGTAAATAACTACCTTGAAAGGAGAAAGTGCTTCTCTACCCAACCCTCTGCACTGCCCCCCTTTATCGAGAGCACAAGGCCCCTCTCCCACTCTGTTCTTTGCACCCTTAGCCACCACCTGACTCCATGTGCTGCCTCCTGTGCTCCTGGCTGCTGGTCCATAGGCAGCTCCTGGCTCTTCTACCCCCACTCCTCCTTCAAGTCGGCCCAAATGCCTCCTTCTCCCTCCACCTCACCACTGTGTCATCTTTCCTTTCCTCCCTCTCTTCCACCTTTCCTTTCTGCCTGCCTGCCTGCCTGCCTGCCTTCCTTCCTTCCTTCCTTCCTTGCTTCCTTGCTTCCTTGCTTCCTTCCTTCCTTCCTTGCTTCCTTCCTTGCTTCCTTCCTTCCTTCCTTCCTTCCTTCCTCCCTCTCTCCCTCCCTTCCTCCCTTTCTTCCCTCCCTTTTCTTTTCTTTCCAGGGCTGAGGACTGGCACTAGAGCCTCATGCACTCCAGGCCAGTGCTCTGTCACTGAGCCACACACACACTTCCTTGCTCTTCTCTAAAGTGTGTTTCACAATTGGCCAATTGTGGACTGATTCAACCCTCAGTACTGAAAAAAAAAAAAAAATGGACTGAACTTAGTTATTGTTGGTCTCACCCAATCAAAATGTAAAACCCAGAAAGGTAACAAGAGTGATTTGTTCATGCTGTCTGGCATATTGTAGGCATTCAATTAAAAAAAATTTTTTTTTGCATTACTAGAATCAAAAACCCGGTGCTTCACACATGCTAGGCAATCTCTCCATCATGGAGCTATGTTCCAAGGCAATAAATATCTTTTAAGTGAGTGATAGGGAACAAATGGTCTTTTTTTTTTTTTTTTTTTCCAGAACCGGGGATTGAATTCACGCCCTTGCCAGGGAAGTGCTTATTCCACTGAGCCATCTCTCCAGCCCCAAATGGTCTGTATTGATGTTTAAAAAATGTGGTCTTTAAACTCATAAAATTAGTCAAATGACAAATCTACCTAATAGGTGATTGACTCTTTTTCATCCTACTTCTGCAGTCTGTAATTCATCTCTTCACTCATATGTTCATCAGTACCCTACAGAATGAGAAAGAGGTCAGTGCCAGGCCTTGGCCCTGGCAAGCACAGCTTGGGGAATAGGTAAGGTTTCTCACTCTTCTAGGCTGTTACTTTCCCATAAGTCACTTAGGTCTCCTGAGTGATCAGAACCCCAGCTCTGGTTGGAGAGCTGTCAGGTCAGGGGCTACCCACATCAGATGCAGATGGCAGTCAGGCTTCCAACTGGTCTCATCATGAGAGAGCAACAAAAGGAGGTTTCCCAGGTTCTCTTCACCACCCTAAGACTGCCTACCAACCATTGCTATGGCTGGATTGTAAACTGGCCTGTCCAGTAGCTTCCTTTAAGTAGGGTTTTTGCTATGGTTGTGACCACCCCTTACTGACTTGTGCCTTAGCTTGTGCCCAGAGCCTGGGCCACTGGCATGGGGTGGTCATGTCCCATGGGGAGCTTCTTTAGGCTAGGGCTGGTTTTCTTGAGTCTCCTGCCATTAGCTTCTCCTCATGTCTCCTGTAGGCTAGAACATACCATGAGCTCTGCCCTCCCTTCACATGCCCTGACCAACAGTCCATTCTTGAGGCTGTCACTGCCACAATAAGGTCCCCAGAACCTGCATTTGCTAATCAGTGCTCACTCTTGAAGCCCAAACTTCTGGAAATCTTTTCCAGATTGTCCCAAGCTACCTCCTGCTCCCATGCTAAACCACACATACCATGATCCTTTGCCTCTCCACCCCCCCCACCAGGTCTGAGTGCTTATTACTTAAGATTTTTTTGAAATTTGTGGGTTGTCTTTTCACTTCATTGATAATTTGTTTTGACGTGCAAAAACTTCTCAATAAGAGTTGATCCCAGTTGTTAATTCTTTCAAGTGTTTCCCATGTGAATACATGTTTGTTCATGAACTCTTTGCCTACTCCTATGTCTTCAAGAGTTCCCCCTACTTTCTCTTCCAGGAGATTGAGTGTTTCTGTTTTAATGTTTAGATCTTTAATCCATTTATCTTAGTGCATGATGATAGAGCTGGGTCAAGTTTTAGTTTTCTGCAGGTAGAAAGCCAGTTTTTCTAGCACCATTTGTTAAAGAGGCTATCTTTCTTCCAGTAAGCGTGTTTGGCACTTTTGTCAAAGATCAGGTGGCTGAGTGTGTTCATAGATGCCTCTGCATCTTCTAATCTATTCCGTTGATCCTCATGTCTGTTTCATTGCCAATACCATGCTGATTTTTATCACAGTAGCTTTGTAGTATAATTTCAAGTCAGGAATTGTGATGCCTCCTGCCTTGTTTTTGTTGGCCAGGATTGCCTTTGCTATTCTAGGTCTTTTCTGGTTCCAAATAAATTTTAGGAATGATTTCTCTAGGTCTGGGAGGTATGTTGGTGGCAGTTTGATATGGATTGCATTAAATCTGTACAACAATTTTGGGAGTATGGCCATCTTCATGATGTTGGTTCTTCCTATACAGGAATATCTTTCCATTTTCTGAAATCCTATACAATCTCTTTTCTTATAGGGTGCTGTAATTTTCCATGAAAAGATCTTTGACTTCCTTGGTTAAGTGAATTCCAAGGTATTTCATTTTCTGCGGTGCTACTGTAAAAGGTATTGTTTCTATAGTTTCCCTCTCGGGGTGTTTGTTATCTGTGTAGAGGAATGCTATTGACTTTTGAGTACTGACTTTGTATCCTGCTATGCTACTGAATTTGTGTATCAATTCTAGTAGCTTCTTGGTGGAGTTTTTTGGGTCTTCCAAGTAAAGTAGGTCTGAAATCTTAGATGCAAGTTCATGTGGAAGTGGAAGCACCTCTGTGTGTCTCTGTCTCTGTCCCTATCTCTGTCTCTGTCTCTATGACCTCGGAGGCTGTCACTGTACAACGTCTGCCCCATGCTGTCTCCTGCAAGGAGGCACAGCCATCTGAGGCTGAATCTACATGCACAAGCCTTGGGTAGCAGGGAGGCACACCTGTGCATGGGTGGGGTGTGTGCATCCACAGGCACAGGGACTTACACTGCCTGGCTGGCCAGCCTGGAGTCCTGTGAGAGCCCCTGAGACTGCCTCTCTCTATTGTAGGATCCTGCTTTGAAAATGCCAAGTGTTTCTTATGTCATTACTGCATTTTACACCTCTTGGTATGTGCCCTAGATCATGCCCTGGGCAGCATGGTGAATCGCTCACTGCCCCCAATTCCCACTAGCAGTTGCACGTGAGTGTGCCAGGCCTGTGCTCCTCAGAGCTCCAATACCCTCACACCTGTCCTGTGCAGGTAACTTGTACTTTCCAATTCGGAGAGGCCAAAGCAAGTAGCAAGAGGTTACAATATTTGCCCAAAGTCACCCAGCCAGAAGTGTGACTGAGAGCAGGTGAAATGAAGTCACACACTGTGGGGCTTGGATAAGGGGCTGAGGCTGAGCCAGACAGACCTGGACAGCTCAGCCAGTGGGTCACTGATGACAGCCATGCGGGATGGCTGGTGGGTGCGAGGCATGGGTGGAAAGCCCCACCCCAGGAAGTGGCTCAGCCTCACCTGGGAAAGAGCAGCTGGAGCTGGCACACCTGCCTTTGAGACAGCTTCCTGTGGGAGCCCGTAACAGCCACACTTCATTAGATAGCCTGGCTGAGTCTCAGCTGGGGCGAGTTCATGCCTGACTACAGTACCCAGCACCGCCCAGCCCAGGTAGCCACTTCACCAATGCTAGCTGTCTGTGCAGACACCAGGAAATGCCCCCACTTAGGGTGTCCAGCATCATGCCCTGTCTGCCTCCAGGTTGGAGCTCCAATTGCCCCTTTATTCTCTTCTGCTCCAGCACCACTGGCACTGCTGTGTCTTTGATAACTGTCTCTGTCACCTGGAGTTTTCTGTGTCTCCTCTCCCCACGTAGTGCTCGGAGGTCCTGGCTGTGCCTCCATCACTCTGAAAGGTCCTCTTTCTGGCCAAGTGGCACCTGAGACCATAGAGGCTCTCTTCCTCCAACCTGGCTCCAGACATAGTTCTGTGATCTGGACACCTGGAGGAGTCACCCTCTGCAGACTCCTCCAGGCCTGGGCTTGGAAGCCTTTGCTTGCTGCCCTGCCTGCTCTGTGCTGGGTTCCCTGAAGGAATAACCTGGCCCTGCTCACTACCTGCAGCAGGTGTCACAGTGGCCCCTAAAGGCAGCATCTGAATCCTTGGAAACCATGAGTCACCTTGTAGGACAGCAGAAAGGGGGGGAGTGGTTTGCAGATTGTAGGATGGACTCCAAAGGCACTCTGCTGGCATCTTCTTCCTCCATTTGTTTTTTCTCCTTCTCCTCCTCTTCTTCCTTCTGCCTCTCTCTCTTCCCTTTCCTCCCCCTCTTCTTCCTCTTCTCTCTTTGGTATTTTAGGCAGATCTCTCTCCATCACTAAGTTGCCCAAACTGAGTTCACACTTTTGATCCTCCTGCTTCAGTCTCCTGAGTACGGGGGTCATGGACATATGCCTCCACAGCTGGCCTAGCTGTTGGGGGGTTGGAGGGAGGTCAAAGGCCCAGTGCAGCACACAGAGGAGAGAGCAGAGTGAAGGGAATCAAGATGCTGGTGTGAGCAAAGCCGCAGGGGCCTGGGCGGCAGCCGGGAGGAAGCTCAGCCTCTGACACCCTGACTGCAGCCCAAGGAAACCAACTGTGGACTTCTGGCTTCCAGAACTGAAAGAGAATAAATGTGTGTTGCTTGAAGCTTCAGTGTGGTGGTAATTTGTTGCTGCAGCCACACAGGAAGTTAAGAGTGCTGCCCACACCTTTTTCCCACGCAAGGACAAGTTCTGACTCTTGGTCTCCAGCCCTGCCTCCCCTCAGACACGCCTGAACCTCATCCCTGTGCAGGGAGCCCATGGTTCTCCCCAGCTGCTGGTATATGGGCCAGGGGTGTGCACATTTCTTTGTTTTAGAATGATTGTTTAGAGCTGTTTCTCTCTGAAGGCTGAACTCCTAGCAAATGAAAACCTTCTGTCTCCACTTCCGCATCTCTAACATCCAGCCTGGACCTGGCTCCCATAGGTTCTCAGCAGCTGTGACTCTGCTACCTGGTCCAATTCCGAAGCCATGCTCAGGCACTGCCTGGGCCTGTGACACCCTGGAGCATGGGCCCAGGGAATGTTTCTTAGAGGAAGGTCATGGCGCTGTGCTTCTGGGAGCTCCGATACACTTAGCAGTGTTCATTCCCCAATTGCTCCTGTAGACAAAAGCTTCTTGATGTCCCCAGGATGATGGGCAGCATCAGGCGATCGGGGGTGTTGCCCAGGGGTCCCCTTGGAGGAAGGGGAGGCTCTGGTTTGGATGTGTGGATGCTAATGATATTTTCAAAAGTGGATTTGTTCTCTCTCTCCCTTCTCTCTGTCTGACATCCTACCAAATATTAGCAGCAACTAGAAGGCGAGGGGAATTACATTGTACAGATGGTCAGCCAGCCTGGAGGCACAGCACTTGCAAGGATGGGAGCAGAGGAGCAGAACTTAAGTGTAACCAGCTGCACAGCGAACTCCACCGAACCCCAGCGAACCCGCCACTGTCTCTGAGCTGCCCCAGGCAAAGGGCAGCAGAAACAGCCACAGTGGACATCCGTGAGTGCAAACCTATGAGCTCTGCGGAGCAGAAGTTTTCCGGGGATGTGGACCGCCATGTCTCACTGTGGTAGGGGGACACCTTGCTGGGCAAAGGCCTCCTCTGGAGTCCCCAGAACTGCCTGGCAGCTGGGCCCAAGAGCAGTGAGTGTCCAGCTGGAGAGCTGCTATGTAACCGGAGTCACATCCAGAGTTGAGCTTGCTGTCCAGGCCCAAGGAAACTGGCTGGGCTGCCTGTGGTGGCTTTCAGCAGCATCCGAAGTTCATCTTTCCTTCTCCCCCTGGCCAACCTCTGTACACTCTCTTGGGATTACCCACTTGGTCAAGCATAGAATACTCAGTTGAATGACCTTTGTGTTTGGATTAGATTTGCTGACAAGTGCCAGAAAATTCAGAATAAGTGTCTTAAGGGGAAGTATTGCTGCTGTGGCAACATATACCTGTCATCCCAGTATGTCAGGAGGCTGAGGAATGAGAACTGCAAGTTTGAGCCCAGCCGGCATAACTGGATAATTTGCTAAAACCCAGTTTCAAACAAAAATTTTTTTTTGTGTGTGTATTTAGTACAGAGTCTACAGGGTCTCACTACACAGTTCACACTTCTAGTGATCCTCCTGTTCTCAGCCTCCCAAGCATGGGGATTACAGTCACACACCACCACACCCAGACTCAATTGCCATCTCAGTGTGCCCTGGGGGCAGGGCTGGCACTGCATGCCCAGGATTGAACCCTGGCACCTGCACTCTGCCTAAGCAGGTGCTTTAGTCTGCTGAGCTATCTGGCCGGCCCTTCAAAATAAAATTTTTTTTAAAAAATGACTAGATATGTTGTTCAGTGCGAAGGGCCTGAGCTCAATCTCTAGTACAGCAAAAATAAGTAAAATAAAAAGAGAAGTATGTTCCTCCGTAATGCATAAGGCTGAGTGTATGGTCCACTTGTTCTTTTGCTGTGTATGACTTCCATTCCCAAGTTCACTTCATGGTTCAGGATGGTTGCTGTAGCTGCAGCCATCTTATCTGTATCCCAGCTAGGAGGAAGGAAAGGGGCAGGACTTCTCCCCTTTGCACCTCCTGGAATGCACACAGACCACTTGGCAGTACTCTAAGCAGATGGCCACCTCTAGCTGTAAGAGACACTGGGAAAGCTGGGTTTTACTTTGCATGGACTGGGAGCCTGGCTGACATTTAAGGGACCTCAGGAAGAGAAAACACCCATGTGGGACATGCCTGGAAGTGTCAGGCCACCCAGCCAGCAGCCAGGGGCTTCAGCAACACGCTCTGAGATGGAGGGCACTCAAAATCAACCAGCAATGCAGCATCTTGCTGATTGGCTCCACACAGACAAAACAGGAAGGGTCCAGCAATGCTAAGTGCTAGGGAAGATGTAGGAAAATGACACCTCTTTTAACTGCTGGGAACTGCATGTTGCTGTGAGCCTTCAGGGGACCAGTGTACTTTGAGAAGTTGCTCTGAATATACCCTAAGAAAACTGAAGCTGTCTGCACTTGAAATGAGTTAGGCCCCCATTTCTAGAGCAAGTCTCTCCTGTGAAGAGGAGGAGAATGGTATAAGTACTGACTAGGGCTCCAGGCTGGCTTTTGTATTCCTTAAAAATAAAAAAATAATAATAAAAAGTAAAATAAAACAAACAATTGACTGTAGCCTTGTGTGTGATATCTTAAAATAGAAACAACAAATAAGAACAACAAAATATCTATGGATAAATTGCGGCATCTTCATAATGCAATGAATTATTGTATAGAACAAAACTAAATGAGCAACGGGCACACATATCAACACAGATGCACATCAAAATGTTCACCTAACTTGGGAAACCCTGATGTATTGTGTTTCAGTCCATGTAGTTTTTGGTTGAATCCTAAGTAATACAGCACAGGTTTGTGTGGTAGCTGTTCTATTATTCAAGAGGCTGGAGGGGGTCCAGTCATTGGCCAAGATTGAAAACATCTGAATTGCTTCAGCAACTAACTTCTAACTTAAAAATCAGAGAAATATTACTTTAAATATTATTATTTTAATACTTAAGAACACAGAATAAACATGAAACTTCACATACTATTCCTATCCTAATTTCCATAGACCTTTATTACACACACACACACACACACACACACATTATACATGTTTTAAGAAAATTTGGGCCATTAATAAACATGGGTGTATCTATATAATGCCATATATATGTCTAGGAGTAAGTTTTGAAAAACTTCTCATGTCAGGACTTATTTTATTTGTTTACTGTTTTTTGACACAGGGTTTCACTATGCAGTTCAGGCTGTCCTTGAACTCACTATGTAGCCCAATATGGTCTCAAGCTCACAGCAATTCTCCTGTCTCAGCCTCCTGAATGCTAGCAGGCATGTGTCAACACTTCCCTTTAACAGACGTTGCCTGGTGGTCCAGTGTGGGAGCCCCAGTCACTTCACTTGCCCATGTGGACATGGCTGTCAGGACACGTGGTGGTTCCCAGGCGGGCTGAGTGCCCTGGAGCAGAGGCCCAGGGGTAGGAGCTGGTGGGTTGGCAGCTAGCAGATGCTGCCCACTTCCTGAGAGTCTTCAATGGGGCAGCCTGTGTCAGGCACTAGCATTTTCCTCTTCCTGTCTGCTCTCCACTGCTCCTGTGCCAGTCAAGAACAACATCTACATGTCCATGACTGAAGGAAGAGTAGGATAGAGGAGGGCGGGGGACTGGCCTTGAAGTCGAGGAACTTGTTTTCACTTAGCAGGAGAGGAGCACAGCTTGGGTTCAGAGGGGTGCTGTGAAGGTACGGAATAATGCACGGTACAGACACAAATCAAGAAGGAGGCTCAGCTGAACGTGCCACAGCAGGTCCTGGGACTGGAGAGGTCGTCGGGCCCAGAAGTGTCTCAAGAGGATGTGTTCTTGCAGAGAATGTGGACAGGGAACAAACACAAGCTGGGCAGGGGATCTGAACCCCAATTCCTTTTCTCAGTGCAGAGTGGGGGGTGGAGGTGGGGGTGCTGTGCAGCCCCTCCTGTGGGCCCAAAAGCAGACACACTGACTTCAGGAGTGTTTGTTCAGTTTGAAACATCAAACCGGTGATGTTCAAAATATAAAAAAAACACCCCATTAAGTGTCCTCGACCTCATTTCTTTTTACTTTGGGAAGTAGAGAAAAGGGAGGCCCATTGACCCATTTTCCCCCCATGCTGGGTTGAGAGGATTGAAGAGGACTTAAAGCATCTGGGGCCACCCTCTGGGCGTCATCCACCAACCACTTCAGAAGGGCCTTTTTCTTTTTTTCAATGTATTTAGCGCAGGTTCTACAGGGTCTCACTACACAGATCCAACCCATAGTGATCCTCCTGTTTTCAGCCTCCCAAGCACTGGGATTACAGGCACGCACACCCCTGGAAGCTGTACCATCCTGACTCATCACAAAAGCTCCCAGGGACCTTCATTGGCTCCCAAGAACTGAGAGAAGGCTCTCTCTCTCTCTCTCTCTCTCTCTCTCTCTCTCTCTCTCTCTCTCTCTCTCTCTCTCTCTCTCTCTCTCTCTCTCTCTCTCTCTCTCTCTCTCTCTCTCTCTCTCTCTCTCTCTCTCTCTCTCTCTCTCTCTCTCTCTC